>JBBGZY010001450.1:455000-760446 GCA_037952925.1 Lithobates clamitans | reverse complement strand
AACCTTAGGGAACAAACAGCATCATGAAGGCAAAGGAACACACCAGACAGGTCAGGGATAAAGTTGAAGTTTAAAGCAGGGTTAGGTTATAAAAAAAATATCCCAAGCTTTGTACATCTCACAGAGCACTGTTCAATCCATCATGCGAAAATGGAAAGAGTATGGCACAACTGTAAGCCTACCAAGACATGGCTGTCCACCTAAACTGACAGGCTGGGCAAGGAGAGCATTAATCAGAGAAGTAGCCAAGAGGCCCATGGTAACTCTGGAGGAGATGCAGAGATCCACAGCTCAGGTGGGAGAACCTGTCCACAGGACAACTATTAGTTGTGCACTCCACAAATCTGACCTTTATGGAAGAGTGGCAAGAAGAAAGCCATAAGAAGTCCGTTTGCAATTTGCGAGAAGCCATGTGGGGGACACAGCAAACGTGGAAGAAGGTGCTCTGGTCAAATGAGACCAAAATTGAACTTTTTGGCCTAAAATCAAATGGCATGTCTACAGTCACAGACACACACACACACACACACACACGGTAATTTAGTTTGATTTACATTCATCACAACATCTTTTTGGGTTTATTTTTAGTTTTCACATTACACAGTTCACTATCATTTGGTGGTTTTGGTTTTATTTTTATTTAGCAGGTATGTTTTTTGGTTGTAATTTTTTTAGCTCACACACTTCACTCATTCACAGGTATAGGCTCAGTTCATTACTTCAACACATTCATTTCACATGGTTTCATTTTCCTACCCTTGCAGAGCAGTGTGGACGGTTATGCATACACCAGATTCACATGGTCGTGACATGGTCACCAGGTCTTCACCTGGCTGTTGTCTCTGGTCTGGATGGGACTCCTCACCTCAGCCCCGGGGGGAGATGATCATCCTTGTCCCTCTTCTTCTCTTGGATTTAAAGTTGGGCGTCACCATTTGGCCATACTAAGTTACACACCTTCATTTTGAGAGATTGTTCTCCGTTTAAAGGATATCCTATACTTATAGATATCACCGATTTTTTTTCAGAGCATTTTACTCCTGATTATTGGCATGAGCCATGAAACGTGCGTCGAGTTATATCGAACTGAGGCTTAGACAATTTTGGCTCACCATGAAAAATGGATTATGTTCATTGAACTTTTATGAATGGATGAGTGTCCTTTTGTAACTATAATGCTTATTATGTTTTATCTTACTCTGTATAACTATTATATATTCATGCAAATGTACTACATTATATTGTGTCCTGTATTACAGATTGACACTCTCTATGATGTGATTTGTTATTAATAAATAATTTTATAAAATGATTTGAATAAGGAATGCATTCAGTGACTAGCTTCAAACAAAGTCCCATTTCTTTCCTCCTTTTGTTGTATACATATCAGGGATGGAGGCTTGTCATTGTTACAATCAGGTTGTGTAAGGTCGCATTCATTATATTGCTATGTGTAGCAGAAAAATTACACTGCACATCTCCCTGAACACACCATCCCCACTGTGAAACATGGTGGTGGCAGCATCATGTTGGGATGCTTTTCTTCAGAGACAGGGAAGCTGATCAGAGTTGATGGGAAGATGGATGGAGCCAAATACAGGGCATTCTTATGCCGCGTACACACAGCCGGACTTCCTGACAGAAAAAGTCCAATGGGAGCTTTTGGTCGGACATTCTGACTGTGTATATGCCCCATTGGACTTTTTCTGTCGGCATTTCCAATGGACTCGGATATAGAACATGTTCTAATTCTTTCGGAAATGCTGACGGAGTTTAGCCCGTTGGCAAGTCCGCTCGTGTGTAGGCGGCATTACAAGTTGGAGTCGGCAAAAGACTTGAGACTGGGGAGGAAGTTCACCTTCCAGCAGGACAACGACCCGAGTCTGCTTGCTTCAACCCCCCCATGCTTTTTTTTTTTTTTTTTTTTTTTTAGGCAGGCTACTGTCAGTTGGACATAGCAGAAGGCAGGCGGGGCAACGTATGTGTACTGCTGTCAGAGCTGATCCAATGAGGCAAAGATGGCAGAGCGGTTGGAAGATTCCCATGCGTGCAGGCAGGAGGCGAGGCCCCACTGTCAGGCAGACATGGATGTGTGGGCTGGCTGTGCGTGCTGGAGTCAGGCTGGGGGGGGATGGGGTGCCGGCAGAGGAGGCTTCCCGCTCTGTGCAGCTGCCACCGCACCAGAGTTTGGATGGAGGTCTTGTCACGCCTGCCCCAGTGATAACTAGCCCGCTCTGGTGTTCTGCAGATTCCTCCACTGGGAGGAGGAGCCGCAGGACTGGAAAACTCAAAAAGGTGCGTGTGATGGTGGAGGGGTGTGTGATAAGAGTGGAGAGATATGGGGGTGTGATCAGACTGGGGGGTACAGACGTGGGGGAGACTCTGATGGGGGACATGCGGAAAGGCTATGATGAGGTCATTAAAATTTTAATTCATAAATAAACAAATTTTTTAAGCCCGCAAATATTTGAAAAATCTACAATGTGGCCCTCGGGCTAAAACGTTTGGAGAACCCTGGTTTAGATCAAAGCATATTCATGTGTTAGAATGGCCCAGTCAAAGTCCAGACCTAAATCCAATTGAGAATCTGTGGCAAGACTTGAAAATTGCTGTACAGACACTCTCCATCCAATCTGACAGAGTTTGAGCTATTTTGCAAAGAAGAATGGGCAAAAATGTCTCTCTAGATGTGCAAAGCTGGTAGAGACATCCCCGAAAAGACTTGCAGCTGTAGTTGCAGTGAAAGGGGGTTCTACAAAGCATTGAGTATTGGGGGGCTGAATACAAATGCATTCCACACTTTTCACATTTGTAAAAAAAAAAAAAAAAATTGAACAATTTATCATTTTCCTTCCACTTCACAATTATGTGCCACTTTGTGTTGGTCTATCACATAAAATCCCAATAAAATACATTTACGTTTTTTGGTTGCAACATGACAAAATGTGGAAAATTTCAAGGGGTATAAATACTTTAAGGCACAGTAGAGAAGAGCTCTAGGAAAGATCGATAGAAATGGTCAGAGGGATCTTAGAAATATGGGCAACAAGGGAACAATTTTGAACACCCTGGTTTTCTCTAACAACCACCCACAGATTGTGTGCATGCATGTGGATGTGGAGAACATTAGACTAAACTTCGGTGGTTGCAGGGACAGATGGTTTAGGGCATTGGTGCTCAACCTGTGGCCCTCCAGCTGTTGCGGAACTACATGCCCCACCATTACTCTGCCTTTAGCTTTTTTTTTTTAGCTGCCATTACTAGTATAAAAAAAACAAAAATAAATAAATAAAAAAAAAAAAAAAAAAAAACTCTATCTTTTTTACTTTCTAATAGAAAACATATCCAATAAAAAAACTTTTTTCATACATTTAGTCCAATCTGTATTCTGCTACATGTTTTTGGTAAAAATTGCAAAAAGCTTATATTGATTGTTTTGCGCAGAAGTTATATCGTCTACAAACTATGGTGGATATATACTGGAATTTTTATTTGTGTTTTTTTTTTTTTTTTTTTTTTTTTTTTTTTAGTTAATACTAAACACAAATAAAAATTCCAGTATAGTTTGTAGACTATATAACTTCTGCGCAAAACAATCAATATAGGCTTATTGGAATTTTTTTACCAAAAACGTGTAGCAGAATACAGATTGGCCTAAATGTATGAAAAAGTTTTTATTGGATATGTTCTATAGTAGAAAATAAAAAAAGTATAGTATTTTTTTTTTAATCGTTGGTCTTTTTTTGGTTTATAGCACAAAAAATAAAAACCATAGAGGTGATCAAAAACCACCAAAAGAAAGCTCTATTTGTGGGGGAAAAAAAATTACAAACTTTATTTGCGTACAGCACTGCATGACCGCACAATAATCAGTTAAAGTAACGCAATGCCATATCACAATAAAAATGGTCTGGTCATGAAAGGGGCTTAAATCTTAAAAGGGAGGTCAAGTGGTTAGAGGAAGAGACTATGCCTTGGGCATATCTTGTCATATTCAGCTTTGTCTTACCTGTATCAGAAAATAAGCCACCCTCTCATTCCCACAGCTGGCGGCTAGCATCAGAGGGGTCTGTCCGCTGGGGCTCCTGCAGTTCACATCTACCCCGGCTTCCAGGAGGAGGCTCACCACTGAATCGTGACCAATGTAAGAGGCATACATGAGTGGTGTCCATCCACCCAGATTCTTCTGGTTCAGGTCTACATCCCGTCTGTGGATAAACAAGAGGGCTCTTGTTAGCGAGAAGATAAAATTACACTTTAAAATAGAGTCACAAAGCATGTGACATTCCACAGCCAAGTAACCTCTTCATTTCCATGCACATCACCAGACTAATGTCGAACTGCATCAAGTCAGAATGTTTCAAAATGAGCACCAGAGCGGAGGCAGGCAAAGGTCAGTGTCATTAGAGTTCTCACACTGCTTACAAGAGATAGGACTATAGTCCCAAATCCTGAGTTGATGGGATTGTCCCACCTAAAGCAAGGCCATGCTGCTCTTCAAGCTGAACACCATTGGTGTCTATGGGCTATTAAAAAAAAAAAAAAAAGCAATCTTTAATGCACTGTCTTATGGAACGGACCAGACACCATAGGTCAGAAATAGAAAGAAGTTAATAATTAAATATTAGGATAGATGCTGGAAGGTATGAAGGGAATTCTGGGTGTTCCAGACACCCAGGAAAAAACAATTATATATTTCAGCTTTCCAAAAAGCAGGAGCTGTGGAACGCCCCCAGAACATTCCACGCTGCAATACAGGTCACAACATTTTGTTACGAAGCCCTCCCATTATCACTCTGTGGGATGTGCTCCTCATAAACACAGGTTATCATAGAACAAGTCCTTCGAGTTTTCTGTGGCTCCTAAAACACCTTGCAGGGATTGATCTTTTAGTGGATTTGTGGTTAGTATTTAATACTGGGCTTATTTCTACTGTCACCAATAGTAGTAAGTTTCTCTAATACAATGAAGCCGGTTACTTCTGAAACATCCATTGCAACAGTTATTTACTGGTAACACCCCAACGAGTTTCGGCCAAAGCCTTCCCAATTCAATGCTATAAGTAAGGCTTTGGCCAAAACACGTTAGGCTGTTACTGATGGATCCTGCCATGTAGCCTATAAAGAATTGTTGCAATGGATGTTACGGAAGTTGCCGGACTCATTGTATTAGAAGATTATTGCTACAACTCAAAAAGGCATCTGGGCCAGAGCACGGTTTTCCAGTCTTCAAGGTAACTTGCGGGAAAGTTTGTTCTGTTATAGTGGTAAGTTTACCCAAAAGAGCATCAAACAAAAAAAACAAAAAATAAAAATAAGGTTTTTACTTCTCATAACTGGACAAGGTAATACCTGCAGCTCTTAAAATCATTATTCAGCACAAGTTACTTGAATGATGTACAAAAGAAAAACTCTGGAGGATAACAGGGAGAAAGACATGGAAAAAGGCATGAAGGCAGCTCTTGTATCCCTTTAGGCCGGCCATACACGGTTCAAATCAGACGGTTCAGCAGGAACTGAATGAGATTCGAAATGTTAATGGACAGGCTGAATGTACCAAGTTGATTGATCAATCACGTTGGGTACAACCAACCTATTATCTTACGATTATCGTTAGCACCTGCTATAGGCACTAGCGATAATCACTGTCTTCTCCCGTCAGGGGCTGCGTCCCCACGTCAGGAGCAGACAATGGCTCAGCAGGAGGGATTCCCCTGTCAGCAGTGTCTGTGTTGATGGGGGAAATCATGTGAATTTCTTTCCTGCAACCATGGGTTCATATCCTGTATGGCCTTAGATTGGCCCCCTACTCATCACTGAAGGAACAAGCATATTCTAGAGCAGGAGTCGGCAGCCTTAGCAGTCCGGCAGTGGTAAAACTACAAATTCCATCATGCCTCTGGGGGTCATGCCTTTGGCTATCAAGGGTCCTAAAATTCCTCATGGGGATTATAGTGCTACAACAGCTGGATTCCTGGCTTTGCCTATCCCCGTTTTAGAGTGATGCCGGACACACAGTCCTTGATATACCTGGATAGGTACAAAGCATTGCAATAGCAGAAGTCTGTAGATCTACTGACGGTTTTGAGATGTGGTTATTACCAGGCAATGAAGGCTTATGTCGTTTTCCATCACACGCAAAGTCTGAACTGGCCAAGTTCAGGAACGATTTATCACAACAGTGTTTTATTCTTACCTGCACACACAGTTCTGAACAACCTCATACTGTCCTAAAGAAGCCGCCGTATGAAGATCCAAAGGCAACTCTTGTCCATCCAATGGCTCCCCGTACCACATGGACAGACTGCGGCTCAACATCTCCGACTCACTGGATTCATCACTTAGCTCACTCGCCATCGTGCCAAAACCAGCTTATGTATCCTGTGATGGGCAACAAAAGAAAGGAAAAAGGAATGCAAATAAGTCCATAAAACCGAGCAAAACAAATAATCTACACTTAACTGTCTTGTTAGACAAGACACTGAAGAGTGAAAAACAGTTTGCAGCAGCTGAGTACATTAGAAAGGAGCGGCATTTAGGATGGACACTCCTATGCAAAATTCCTAAATCCCATGAAAACAGAATAATGTTTATCTAGAGAAAGAGTATTTTTCTGTACACAACCCTCTTGTGGTCGTTCATCACATGACGGATGCTGCAATTAGCTTCTTTCACAGTAGCAGCAGTGTTTACCGCACCCCTGAAAAAGTGATCTGCAGTGGATCTCTTTTCCAAGGACAGTGAAAGGAGATAAAACTGCTGCCTTCTGATGGCTTTTTTTTTATTTATTTTTTTTTATTTGCTAAATGGCGATTATGCATTGCAGGACCACCCCAAAATTGAATATTGAACTTGGCTTGCAGAATGGTCCCATTTAATTACATAGGAGAGTTTGACAGACGGTGCCACCTGTCAAACTTGCCATGTGCTTAATCGCTTCCCATCCGGGTCAATTCTGGCACTTCGCTCCTAAATGTAAAAATATTTTTTTTTTTCTAGAAAATTACTTAGAATCCCCAAACATTATATAGGTTTTCTTTTTTTTTTTTTTAGCAGAGACCCTAAAGGAATAAAATGGCAACTTATGTCACACGGTATTTGCGCAGCGATTTTTCAAGCGCGTTTTTTTTTTTTTATTCATGAAAAACAGTAGTTAGCTCAATTTTTTTATATAATGTGAAAGATGTTACGCCGAGTAAGTAGATACCCAACATGTCACGCTTTAAAATTGTGCACACTCGTGGAGTGGCGCCAAACTTTGGTACCTAAAAATCTCCATAGGCGACGCTTTAAAAATTTTTTAAAGCACAACACGTCAGCTGGAGCTACAGCGGTGACATGCAATTCTCTACCTGCCTTAGGTAGTTTTTTTTATCTTAATAAGTAGGAGTCCCTAGTGTTTTATTTATATTTGTCTGCATCTGGCAAGGTATTTACAGGGATAAAACATTGGGGAATAAGCATGTATTGCACAGATGTAATGCATGCTTTTTTTTGCCCTGAAACTTTAAAGCAGTATTAACCACTTCCCGCCAGGAGGGCGTACATGGACGTTCTCCCATTTCAGTGCTTATGCCGGGATGATGCACCTCCAGGTATCAACCTGGTATCGTTCTCTTCAACTGTTGATTTCCTGCACCGTAGAAACAATCATAGCAGCAGTTCAGCCAATTGATCTTTCTTACAGGTGGCGGGAGGGGACCTCCCGCCCACTGTCGCCACCTCGCCTGTGCGATCCACAAGCCAGAAAAAAGGAATCCACCAGCGCCGGAAGTGGACCATAGAGATTTCCGGGGAACAGATGGTCCCCGGTCATCTCTATGACTTTCGGAGGCCCGTGCACGATGTTATGACCTCTGAGGTCTTATAGACCCCACATCTCTCCATGAAGAGGACCTGTCACGCACTATTCTCATTACAAGGGAAAGTGTAAAAATCAAAAAATTAAAACAAAAAAAAATTAAAAATTTAAAAGCGCCCCCGTCCGCTCGCATGCAGAAGCGAACGCATATGTATGTCGCGCCCACATATGTAAATGGAATTCAATTCACACATGTGAGGTATCGCCCTGAACGTTAGAGCGAGAGCAATAATTCTATACCAAGACCACCTCTGTAACTCTAAACAGGTAACCTGTAAAAATTTAAAGCATTGCCTATGGAGATTTTTGAGTACCAAAACTTGGCACCATTCCACGAGCGTGCGCAATTTTCAAGCATGGCAAAAAAAAAAAAAAAAAAACTGGGCTAACTAATACTTATATGTATGAGTATAAGTGTGTATTGGGATAATTGATGAATAATAGGTGTGGCAGGTCACTAATAGAAGCGGGTGTCTTCCACCCAAATAAAGTTTCAAACACAAAACGCTTTTTTTCATCCTAATGCATAATCCTAATGCATAACGATAAAAAAACCTTCTGACTTTAGAACCACTTAAAATTTATCACAAGTGCAGGATATAGATAGGAAGGAAAAAAAAAAAAAAAAAACACTGCACAGTATATGCTCAAAAGAAATAAAAAAAAAAAATAAAAAAAATAAAAAGAGCACATTCATCTCGACCACATCATATTTCATAAAAGAACTAGAACCATAATAATTCAGGGATTTTCAAGTGAGAAAAACTGTTCATTTTGGCAGCAAATTTCGATTTAGTTTTAGTCTTAGGACTAAAATGGCATTTTAGTTTTTAGTCCTCTGCAATTGTTTTAGTTTTAGTCATATTTAGTCGACTAAATCTCCAGTACATTTTAGTCGTCTAAAATCTAATAGGTGTAATTAAATTGTAATGCATTAACATTTCTTTACAATTTCCAAACTCATTATATACTGCTGGAGTGAAAAATCGAATATGTTATTTATTACGGCATTGAGGTATGAACATGTACTACAGACCAGTGTTAATTTTGAAGTCAAATTTCAATTTAGTTTTACTCTTAGTCTTTTGACTAAAATGGCATTTTAGTTTTAGCCCGGGTTCACACATGTGCAGTGCGAATTGAAGCTCAGGTTTCACTGCGAAGATAAAAATCAGTTGTTCAGAGGTTCCTCTGCATTTTAGCTGCGGATCAGTGAGCAGGGAGGGAGAGGAGGAGGTGTAGTGAGGAGGAGAAGAGAAGTCATGTTCGGAAAGGACTGCATCTGCGAATAAGATGCATTCCCATAGAAGATAATGGGCTTGTAATTCGCACCGCAATGCCCAAAAAAAGCATACTTTTTTGTGCAATGCGCAGTGCGAATGCAATGCACATATGTGAACCAGACACATTCAAATGAATGTATTTTAAAATGTCCTGCGAATTGGAGGCGGTGTAAGCCGCATCTAATTCACATAGGTGTGAACGGGGGCTTAGTCCCATTTTAGTCTTTTGACTAAAATGCCGTTTTAGTTGTATTGTAGTCATCTCAGTTGTTTTAGTCGTATTTTAGTCGACTAAAATAATATTCATTTAGGTCGACTAAAATGTTTTAGTCGACGAAATTAACACTGGTGACAAATCCCTTGCTGTGTTATTCTGCTATTCCTCCTAAACAACACACCCAATTTGAGTTAAGTTACATATTAAAGATTTCAAACTTCCGCTTCCCATTAAATATGCAGCAGTCAGGCTTAGCTTAATGGTTTACTAAGATTCTGAGAAGTCTTTGAACACCGCTCATTCCTAATAGCACAGTGAAGGGATGGTTTTCATTCCATGACTACTTTCACTTTGAGGGCCAGTTCACACCACATGAAGTCCAGTGCGTTTTTTTTTTCTGCATAAAAAACCCACGGATAGCAGGATATATGGTTTCCAATGGCATAGTTCACACCAGTGCAGTCAGTCCAGAAAAAAAAAAAAAAAGTAGAACATTTTTCTCTGCACACGATTCAGAAATGCAATGGAACGCACATATCCTTATTTAAGGTTAAAGTGGATGTACACCCTCTCCTATACCAAGAGAAGTAAACAGCCTCAGCTGATACACAGAGATGAAACAAATCTCCCGACATAAGTTTTACATGTATATCTGCTGTCTTCATCTTGCTAGATTCTTTAGACACTGAGGCAGTTTTTAGGCGTTTTAGCGCTAAAAATAGCACCCGTAAAGCGCCTCAAAAGCTCCTCTCATGCCTCCCCAGTGTGAAAGCCCAAGTGCTTTCACACTGGGGCGGTGCGCTTGCGGGACGAAAAGAAAAAAAGCCGTGCTAGCAGCATCTTTGGGTGGTGGAGGAGCGGTGTCCACTGCCCCTGCAAATTGGAATGATTGCTAGCGCTTCCAAAGCGCCGCAACACGGGTGGTTTTAACCCTTTCTTCAGCCGCTAGCGGGGGTTAAAAGCCCTCTGCTACTGGCCCAAAAGTGGCGCTAAAATGACGGTAAAGCGCCGCTAAAACTAATGGCGCTTTGCCGCTAACGGACCCGCCGCCCCAGTGTGAAAGCAGCCTTAGAATTCTTACATTGGGTAAGGATTTTCACTTCCTCAATGTGCACTGGTAGAGAAGGCTTGGATTACACTGGGAGCAGCTGATTGGAGGAAAAGCACCCCCCCATTGGTAGAAGAATAAAAAAAGCTTTCACAGCTCTGAGACGGCAGGTGCTCCGTCAGATTAGGCGACCCATCAAAACTCGTAACAGACGTGACGTTCCTTTACAGCCATCTTGGTACACCCCACACTCAGCTGCAGTAAGCCTACAGTCTGAAGTCGCCAAGCGGACATCTTTTTACACCCACCGAAGTCTTACATTTAACACGCATTTTTACCACTAAACTGAGCTTATATCGTGAAATATAGGATTTAGAATTCCGTGACACTGTTATAATGTTAAAATTTTAAAAGCAGCGCTCTTCTGTCAGATTAGAAAACGTGCGAGATCAACAGGCTTTCCGCTGCTTTTAAAATTCAACATCAATACAGTGTCACGGACTTCTAAATTCTGTATTTCACGATATAAGCTCAGTATACTGGTACACATACATGTGAAATGCAAGGCTTCGGTGGGTGTAAAAAGATGTCCGCTTGGCGACTTCAGACTGTAAGCTTACTGCGGCTGAGTGCGAGGTGTACCAAGATGGCCGTGACGAAACGTCACTTCCGTTCCGAAATCCGATGGGTCGCCTAATCTGACGGAGCACAAGCTGTGTGCTAATCTATTTATGACAACCTCCCCAGAAAAAAAAACAAAAAAAAAAAACACTTCCATCTCCTGTCTCAGAGAACGTGTGAGAATTTATCAGGCTGATAACAGAGCTACGGAGCAAGAGACAGCTAGGGGACACCGTGCTTTAGCGAGAGATAAGAAAACACTGCAGATCTATCAATCTATGAATGAAGGATGGATAAATAAAAGACCTGCCTCCTCCATTCCTAAATTGTAGGGATACACCGATATAGTGGCCGATAATGGCATGCTGTGTCTCATTGACTGCAATATAAAATCGCATCCCATTGACTGCAAGGCAAAAATTGTGTCCCATTGACTGTCCATTTCGGCTTTTCAGCCAAGTGCATCCAGAATTTTCAGCTTTGTTTCGGCACCAGAATTTTAATTTCGGTGCATCACTAATAAATTCTGCTTCACAGAGCTCTCCTCTCCTCCCAATACACAGACACCAGGACACAGAGCTCTCCTCTCCTCTCCTCCCAATACACAGACGCCAGGACACAGAGCTCTCCTCTCCTCTCCTCCCAATACACAGACATCAGGACACAGAGCTCTCCTCTCCTCCCAATACACAGACACCAGGACACAGAGCTCTCCTCTCCTCTCAATACACAGACACCAGGACACAGAGCTCTCCTCTCCTCCCAATACACAGACATCAGGACACAGAGCTCTCCTCTCCTCCCAATACACAGACACCAGGACACAGAGCTCTCCTCTCCTCTCAATACACAGACACCAGGACACAGAGCTCTCCTCTCCTCCCAATACACAGACATCAGGACACAGAGCTCTCCTCTCCTCCCAATACACAGACACCAGGACACAGAGCTCTCCTCTCCTCCCAATACACAGACACCAGGACACAGAGCTCTCCTCTCCTCCCAATACACAGACACCAGGACACAGAGCTCTCCTCTCCTCTCCTCTCCTCCCAATACACAGACACCAGGACACAGAGCTCTCCTCTCCTCTCCTCCCAATACACAGACACCAGGACACAGAGCTCTCCTCTCCTCTCCTCCCAATACACAGACACCAGGACACAGAGCTCTCCTCTCCTCTCCTCCCAATACACAGACACCAGGACACAGAGCTCTCCTCTCCTCCCAATACACAGACGCCAGGACACAGAGCTCTCCTCTCCTCCCAATACACAGACGCCAGGACACAGAGCTCTCCTCTCCTCCCAATACACAGACGCCAGGACACAGAGCTCTCCTCTCCTCCCAATACACAGACGCCAGGACACAGAGCTCTCCTCTCCTCCCAATACACAGACGCCAGGACACAGAGCTCTCCTCTCCTCCCAATACACAGACGCCAGGACACAGAGCTCTCCTCTCCTCCCAATACACAGACGCCAGGACACAGAGCTCTCCTCTCCTCCCAATACACAGACGCCAGGACACAGAGCTCTCCTCTCCTCCCAATACACAGACGCCAGGACACAGAGCTCTCCTCTCCTCCCAATACACAGACGCCAGGACACAGAGCTCTCCTCTCCTCCCAATACACAGACGCCAGGACACAGAGCTCTCCTCTCCTCCCAATACACAGACGCCAGGACACAGAGCTCTCCTCTCCTCCTAATACACAGACATCAGGACACAGAGCTCTCCTCTCCTCCCAATACACAGACATCAGGACACAGAGCTCTCCTCTCCTCCCAATACACAGACATCAGTACACAGAGCTCTCCTCTCCTCCCAATACACAGACATCAGGACACAGAGCTCTCCTCTCCTCCCAATACACAGACATCAGGACAGAGAGCTCTCCTCTCCTCCCAATACACAGACATCAGGACACAGAGCTCTCCTCTCCTCCTAATACACAGACATCAGGACACAGAGCTCTCCTCTCCTCCTAATACACAGACATCAGGACACATAGCTCTCCTCTCCTCCTAATACACATATATCAGGACACAGAGCTCTCCTCTCCTCCCAATACACAGACATCAGGACAGAGAGCTCTCCTCTCCTCCCAATACACAGACATCAGGACACAGAGCTCTCCTCTCAATACACAGACACCAGGACACAGAGCTCTCCTCTCCTCCCAATACACAGACACCAGGACACAGAGCTCTCCTCTCCTCCCAATACACAGACACCAGGACACAGAGCTCTCCTCTCCTCCCAATACACAGACACCAGGACACAGAGCTCTCCTCTCCTCCTAATACACAGACATCAGGACACAGAGCTCTCCTCTCCTCCTAATACACATATATCAGGACACAGAGCTCTCCTCCTAATACACAGACATCAGGACACAGAGCTCTCCTCTCCTAATACACAGACATCAGGACACAGAGCTCTCCTCTCCTAATACACAGACATCGGGACACAGAGCTCGCTATATTAGAACTTACCTCTCTCTTCCACCTACACAGCCTTCACCCTCCCTGTTGGACTCCCTTCCCCCGCACAGCACTCTGGGATTTGCAGTTTTCTCCCAACTACAAACTTCCAAGTTGAAAACTTTTTGCCAACTACATTTCCCAGAATTCCTCAGCTTCTGCTCCCCCTCCTTTTGATTGGCGGGCGCACTATCCAATGGCGTCCCAGATATTTCTTTTCGCCCAACAATCTGACCAATAGGAGTCCAGCAATCTTTGTCCTGACAGGTGTGTGGTTAATAAACGAATCCTTCATGAAGCCAGATGCTGGAATTTCATATGAGAATATTATACAATTCTACTTTATTTGTTATTCTGTTGCTGTAGTTTCTCTCTCCTAGCGGTCACCGCCCTAAGCTCTCGTATTTTCTATGCTCCTGTTAGGACCTTGAAAAGCGGGGCTTCCGCTTGTTGCCCCGGGTTACTAAGCGTGCGAGGGACGCGAAAGCACGTTTTGGGCGGGGCTATGACTTGGGCATTTTTCACTGGCGAAATGGTTGTGCGCTCCCCCCCTATGTGGGCGTGGCTTATAAACTTAATGTAGAACGTGGGCGTGCCCTTTGGCTGCACCTGTTCTCTTTGGAAGTCGTAGGGGCGGGGGTTGGGTTCCAGGGGGCGGTACTGAGAGGCAACTGTTGTAGGTAGGCGCTAGCAGGTGACAGCAGGTAGGTGGCTGTGTGGGTCTTTGGATAATGCCGGGCAGTGTCATTAGAGGGGGGTTCTGCCGGGGCTGTGCGGTCAGGGGGGCGCTAATAGGCAGCGAGTTGCTGCAAAGTGGGATTGAACGTGGTTTCCATGGTGATAGGCACGCTGATGGGAACAGTGATCACGTGATCACATGCTAGCTGTCTTGGTTCCCCTGGGTCTCTCATGCTCTAGCAGTCATGCTGGGACCTGTAGTGCCACAATCACACTCATGGCTCCTGGAATGGTCCTTCATTATTATTATTATTTTTTTTAAATGGTCCATAACATTTTTCCTGGACCTCCTCTCCAGAAATGGGGCCTCTCATGGCCTGTCTATACCTGTAATGTACAGTGAAGCGTTCACTAGAAGGCATCGCGCGTTCCGCGTGCTACTCCAACGCAGTAATGTGACGCACAAGCTGCATGAGTACGCAGTGTTACGTTTTGGTGGCGTTGTCATGCATTGACAGCCAATGAACTTCCGTTCCATCTCGGCCGCGGCGCAGGACGTCACGTCCTCTTCTGCGGCGAGCCCTCCTCCTTCTTCTTCTCCCCCCGTTGTCTTCTGGGACCTGTGTGCATCCCAGAAGACAAGCTGGCCATTCACAAAGCGCTGTGCGACTTGCGCATGCGGAAACCACCCTGAAGGCTCCGCTGCCGGTTTCCCTTAGTTCCGATGAACGGATTGGCCTTGGGGGGGGGGGGGGGGCACATCGCAGCCTCCCTGGGCAGGTGATTGTCCTTATTAAAAGTCAGCAGCTGCAGTGTTTGTAGCTGCTGACTTTTTATAAAACAAAAAAAAAAGGTTTGTGGCTTTAATCACTTAAGGACCACCCCGCGTACATATACTGCAGCAGGGCGGCCCTTAAGCGCACAATTACGTACCCCGCCAGAGCCCCGCTCCTGCTATGATTGGACACAGCGGGAGCCATTCAGCGGGTACAGTGGACACGATGTCCGCTGGCCACCCACGATCGTTCTGAGGAGAGGCAGAACGGCGGTCTACCTATATAAACAAGGCAGATTGCTGTTCTGCCAGAGAGGAATGTGGAGATCTTCTGTTTCTGCTAAGCAGGAACACGGATCTCTGTTTTTCTTTAGTGAAAGCCCATCCCCCACGCAGTTGGTAAGCACTCCCAGGAAACACATTTAACCCTTTGATTGCCCCTGATGTTAACCCCTTCCCTGTCAGTGTCATTAGTACAGTGATAGTGCTTTTTTTTTTTAGCACTGATCACTGTATTAGTGTCACTGGTCCCCAAAAAGTGTCAGATTTGTCCGTGGCAATGTCGCAGTCCCGCTAAAAATTGCTGATCGCTGCCATTGCTAGTAAAAAAAAAAAAAAAAAAAACATAAAAATATCCATGGTTCAATATTGAATTGGCCCACCCTTTGCAGCTATAACAGCTTCAACCCTTCTGGGAAGGCTGTCCACAAGAACATGTTTTTGCAAGAGGAGATACAATGTAGTAATTCTAGAGAACTCTAGATATAATTAGAAAATGAATGTAACCAATTTAGCAATTCATTTAAACCAATAATTACATTTCCCTCCAGCATTCTCTAGATTTGCTATAGTGTATCTGTTGTTACAAAGACGTATGTGCTTCTATTCCAGGGGTGGGCAATAGAGTTGCCACCTCATCCCTTTAAACCCGAACACATATGAATTACACAGATTCTGAGGCTAATTAAATGCAGATAGGGCACCGAGTGAGTTTAACTACCACCTTAATCATCCACAGAACCTGTGTAATTCATATGTGTTCGGGTTTAAAGGGATGAGGTGGCAACCATAGTGGGCAACCTTTTGAGCACAGTGTGCCAAAAAATGTTTTCAAAGAAATTGAGCATGCCAATTTTATAACAAAAAAAAATGTCACTTCACACTCTCAATCACGAAAAGGATTCTTTATAAAGTAAATGATGTAAACTACTTTAGTAGTGAGAGATTAACATCCTGCAACTCCACACCTCAGATCACTGTAACCCCCCTGCTCATCTGCAATAACACTGTACCCAGGGCAGGACTTAGGGTGGTGGGGCCCCTGGGCTTGAGTCACTTTCGGGCCCTACCCTTCTATACATATGCACAGCTCTATAAAACAGAAATAGAAAAGGACGAGGTGCGCCAGACTCAGTGCAGTATTAAAGAACTTTTGTTTAATTGGACAAGACAAAACAGCCAAATGGCTACTCACAAAAGTAGATAATATATAAGCGTATAAGTGGGGGATACTGTACTGGTATTCGTCCTGGGTCCACGATTAATAAAAATGGATAAAATGATAATTACCGTATTTATCGGCGTATAACACGCACCCCAAGTTTGGGAGGGAATTTTAAGGAAAAAAACTTTTAGGAGGGAAGTTTAAGGAAAAAAACTTACATTTAAATGCCCATCAATGCAGCCTTGTCAGTTTCATTGTAGCCTTGTCAGTGTCAGTGTAGCCCTGCCCCAGTGTCATTTGCAGACTTGTCAGTATAGCCTTGCTCCAGTGTCATTGCTGCCTTGTCATTGCAGCCTTTCAGTTTAAAAATGGCACTGCCAAGATACAGAGCCGGATGTCCTGTGTACCTCGGCAGCTTTCGAAATGGGCGGGGCCCGCGGGGCCCCCTATTGGCCGGGGCCCATGGGCTTGAGCCCAGTCAAGCCCAAGGATAAGTCCGACCCTTGCTGTACCACCCTGCTCATCTGCCCCACCACTGTAACCCCCTGCACATCTGCCCCACCACTGTAAGCCCCTGCACATCTGCCCCACCACTGTAAGCCCCTGCACATCTGCCCCACCACTGTAAGCCCCTGCACATCTGCCCCACCACTGTAACCCCCTGCTCATCTGTCCCACCCCGCTCTTCTGTCCCACCACTGTAACCCCCTGCACATTTGTCCCACCCTGCTCTTCTGTCCCACCACTGTAACCCCTGCTCATCTGTCCCACCCCGCTCTTCTGTCCCACCACTGTAACCCCCTGCACATCTGTCCCACCCTGCTCTTCTGTCCCACCACTGTAACCCCTGCTCATCTGCCCCACCAATGTTTCCACCTTTTCTCATCTTCCCCACCACTGTACCTCCCTGCACATCTGCTCCACCGCCGTACCCCCATGCTCTTCTCTCTCAACGCTGAACCATCTTCTCATCTGTCCTAACACTGAACTTATCTGCAGAGGTAGACGAAAAGATCTGGATGCCGCACACCGGACTAAATAATAAGTGCCTTTATTGATTAAAAGCTGGATCACAGGATGTTACAGGACACTACAGCAGGGATGTACAGCACTCAGCTGAAGCATTTTGCACTCCTAACGAGTGCTTACTCATCTGCACCCCTCTGTCCCACAGCTGTAACCCCCCGCTCATCTGTCCCACCAATGTACCTCCTTTCTTCTCTGCCCCAACACTGAACCCCCCCCCTGCTCATCTGCCCCATCACTGTACCCCCTGCTTTTCTGTCCCACTGCTGAACCCCCTTCCCATCCCTCCCACCACTGTACTTCTTGCACATCTGCCCCACCACTGTACTTCTTGCACATCTGCCCCACCACTGTAACCCCCTTTTCTCATCTGCCCCACTCAATGTACCCCCTTTTCTAACCTGCCCCACCACTGTACCTCCCCGCACATCTGCTCCACCTTCATATCCCCATGCTTTTCTGTCTCACTACCGAATCACCTTCTCATCTGTCCTAACCCTGAACCCATCTGCTCATCTGCCCCACCACTGTAATCCGCTTTCTCATCTGCCCCACCAATGTACCTCCTGCACATCTGTCTCACCTCTGTACCCCCTGCTCTCCTGCCCCGCCACTGTAACCCCCTGCTCATCTGTCCCACCAATACACCTCCTTTCACATCTGCTCCACTGCTATACCCCCCTGCTTTTCTGTCCCACCACTGTACCCCCCTGCTCATGTGGCCCAACACTGTACCCCCTGCTCATCTGGCTCATCACTGAACCCCCCCTGCTCATCTGCCCCAACACTGAACCCCCCTGCTCATCTGCCCCAAACTGAACCCCCCTGCTCATCTGCCCCAACACTGAACCCCTGCGCTCATCTGCCCCAACACTGAACTCCCCCTGCTCATCTGCCCCAATGCTGAACTCCCCCTGCTCATCTGCCCCAACACTGAACTCCCCCTGCTCATCTGCCCCAACGCTGAACCCCCCGCTCATTTGCCCCAACACTGAACCCCCCTGCTCAACTGCCTCAACACTGAGCCGCCTGCTCTTCTGTCCCACTGCTGAACCCCCTTCTCATCTCTTTCACCACTGTATCTCCCTGCACATCTGCCCCACCGCTGTACCCTTCTGCTCTTCTGTCTCACCCCTGAACCCCTCCTGCTCATTTTCCCCACCACTGTACACCCTGCTCATCTGGCTCATCACTGAACCCCCCCTGCTCATCTGCCCCAACACTGAACCCCCCTGCTCATCTGCCCCAAACTGAACCCCCCTGCTCATCTGCCCCAACACTGAACCCCCCCGCTCATCTGCTCCAACACTGAACTCCCCCTGCTCATCTGCCCCAACGCTGAACTCCCCCTGCTCATCTGCCCCAACGCTGAACTCCCCCTGCTCATCTGCCCGAACGCTGAACTCCCCCTGCTCATCTGCCCCAACGCTGAACTCCCCCTGCTCATCTGCCCCAACGCTGAACCCCCCGCTCATCTGCCCCAACACTGAACCCCCCTGCTCAACTGCCTCAACACTGAACCCCCCTGCTCTTCTGTCCCACTGCTGAACCCCCTTCTCATCTCTTTCACCACTGTATCTCCCTGCACATCTGCCCCACTGCTGTACCCTTCTGCTCTTCTGTCTCACCCCTGAACCCCTCCTGTTCATTTTCCCCACCACTGTACCCTCCTGCTCATCTGCTCCAATGCTGTACCCTCTTCTCATCTATGATATGTGTGATATGCAGAGTGATGAAAGGAAGCAGAGATGAGACATATCTACCTGTCCTGGCACACTCATCCCGCTGATCCACCTCTTGCATCCAGCCCACGTCCTTGTATGGGATGTATGTGATGTCACATACCAGCATCTGGAATAGATGCGCAATGATAAGCTCAGGTCAGGGGTATTTTATGAAAGCAGTGGGCCTGTGTGCAGGATCATAAGTTGGCCCCTGCAGCTGAGAAAAAGTGCGGCGCTCTGCACCACAGCAAAAGTTGGGTGTGATTTTCATTGCGCTGAATACTGGCTCTGGCTTAAAGGGACACAGAGTACAGAGGGGTTCAGTAGTAAGCGACGCAAAGGTTCAGGAATAATTTCAACAAAGTTCCCAGAAGCTCAACAGTAATACCACAAACTGTCACCTGATTGTGGTTTTCTCAATCACAGTGAAATCCCTTCTTTCTGTGATTGGTAGTGGCAACCAAGCAAGTCATCTTCCTCCAGATGGTGGGCGGAGCTAGCAGGACTGTGATTGGCTTTAGAAGTAAGTGGCCAATGACAGTCTTCCTCCTCCTGGAATCAGAGCCCCCCCCCCAGCAGAACTGCATCCAATCTCTTCCCCATCACAAAGACGATCGCAGCTACAGCAAAGTTAGAGAACCAAACAATGTTTCCCATCTCTTACAATGTGTGGGGGCGCAGTGCCTCCCCCTCGGTGCAGGTACAGTGTGGGGAATTCTGAAATTAGAATGCATTAGTGTCTCACTGACACTTCCCTGCGCTGCTCTGCTGATGGGGAGGGAGTCAAGTTCCGGCAAAAGGGGCTTTGCCTACCCCTGATCTAGTCGCTATGTTGCAGTATTTTACTACTGCCCGCAATAAGAGAACATTTGAAAAAAAGTTGCCTGAAAAAAATTTTTTCCCCCCTATTTGCACAGAACTAAGGTACATGTTGTCTTGCTGGATGAATGGCTATAAAAATATGTGCTGCAGGGGCATCTGTACTTAGATTTCTTGTATCCCCCTCCCCACCCTGCAACATCCCACAAATATCTGTTGATCCTGTCAATGAAGGTCTCCTAATGCAGCTTCCAATGATGGAGTGGCAATGATGCTGCACTGCTCCTGAATTCAGAGCAGAGTAGTCACTCTCATGTAGAGTGCATAGCTATCTGTATTGAATTCAATTAATGTGCCTCGCTTTGGTTAACCTTTGTGTTAAGCGTGACAATATACCAAAAACAATTGAATAAATCGCTCTACACTACATATGTACAACAGTGATCTACCCGATACTAAGTGATCATGCAGTGATAACACTGTGATAAATAACCAAGTATATTTGTGCAGTCCTTGATATATAGACAAATAAAAGTCCAATTACTTATTGATGTGCTGACAATCTCCACTCCTCCATGTGCTTCAAAGTGCTCAGAACTACGCAGCTGGTGACAACACCCCACTCGGGATTCCCTTTGGGTGTATTCTCACCTTAACGCCAGTGACCTCACAATTAAGTTTGGTCAATACTTACTTCTTAGTCCCATCTGGACTAAGATGTAAAGATGTCCTGATTCCCCTTTCTCTTCTTGAGCCCTGGTTCACATTGGTGCGATCTGACATGTCAAATCGGCGGCAATTGCCGGCAATGGCACCGTCCTAATTGGTGCGACACCACACTTGCGGCGCCGCACTGATTTCAAAATGTAGTTTCTGTACTACTTTTTGCGATTTCAGGGTGCGATTTCCATTGACATCTGTGCAGAAACCCACACAGATGTCTGTGAAATCACAGCTGAAATCGGGACTGACATGTGGGAGTGAAATAGTGTGAGTTCACACGGCTTCATTCCCGCAGCTCAGTGTGAACCTGGGCTCAAAGTGCTGCTGCTTCCCACCGTACGATCCGTGTGTATGTAAAAACAAATGATCTCCAGTAGTGCTTATAACCTTTAAAACCCAAATAGTGTTTTTTTTAAAGTGCAAAGTGATTACTCACATTTTTAGGGTGCTTAGTGCGCACCATTCTGACATCACTAAAAAGTATACAGTCCATTATCTCCTAGACATGTGCAAGACGAAAACATTTGTTTCATTTTAGTTTTGATTCATTAATCTAGATATTTTGTTTAGTTAAATTCGGTTTATTCATTCAATTCGTATTTGGAATTTTCAAATTTATCGATTATTTATTTATTTATTTTTATTTTTTCAATTTGAAAAGTTCAAATTGATAAATTTTCGAATCGGTCCAAGTGAAAATGTTATATTGTTTTCTATTCGAATGCAGCAAAGTGAACAAACAAAAGAAAAATATCTATCAAATGATTATAATGACTCTTTAAATCACCTTTTGGCTTAACAAAAAACAGCATTATTTCGAAGTGGTACTCTAAAAACACACAGTCTTTGATTTCAGCAATATGTGTAGTTGGAATTCGACTGGAGTTCATGTAAATTAAAATTTTAAATTCAGTCCAAATTTCCGAAATTCTGACGAAATCCATTTCGTTATTCGGAGCATTCAGTAAAATTATTATAATTCGGAGATTCAGAAATATCAGAATCTCTGCATAACGAAAAATTTGTCCGAATATTAATTCGTAACGAAGCGAACCGCACATGTCTATCATCTCCCTGACACAAGCAGCTGATATACGAGTCGTCCTGCCGGGTACATTTGCCGTATCGTCCTCTTTTGTATAAATAAGTATTCATAGCTCTGAGTATCTACAGTTCACAGTTTGCTTGCCAGCAGATTATTGTCCAGCATGAAATTAGCTTCAAAATTAATATAAATATGGCAGGTTTCAGATGTCTACTTTACCTAGGAGGGATAAGGAGTGCCAGCAGTTCTCCATATGGTCTGACATAGGGTCTGGACTTGAAACGTTACAAATTACACGAGGAAAGTAAATATGTCCATATTCTGCCTGTGCTATTATTTTTTCAGGAGTTCTGAAACGTGCTGAAGTTTTAGAGTTACAACTGCTGACCTATCTGCACTTGTGTGTGTTGTCCCTTCCGTCCAACTGAGCTATTTACGACAGGTATCTGTTCTCTGGATTGCTAAGCTTTGTGAGGGTAACCGTTTTAGTAGGGTTTCTAGACAGGAATGTAGATTATTGGGGTTATTGGAAAGGGTCTGTGGGTCCCCGATTAATGGACTGATAAGGTCCTGGCATCAGTTAACAGTTTGTGTATTGTATAACTGAAAGAAAGAAAAAGGTGGGGGGTAAGGTCACTGTTTTTTTGCCCTTCACATGACAACATGGCTGACATGAGCTGAAACATGAACATAATAGGTGCTACACACACAGCTAATTGTGGGCCCAGTATGCATGACTATTACACTTCGTCCAGGTTTTGTCTAATGCCCTGTACACACAAGCGGACTTTTCGACCTGACTGGTCCGACGGACCGAATCCAGCGGGCAATCCGACCATGTATGGGCTTCATCGGACCTTCAGCAGACTGTTTCTGTCGAAATTCTGACAGACTTTAGATTTGGAACATGTTTCAAATCTTTCCGCCGGAACTCCGTCGGACCCAGTTCCTATCGAGAAATCCGTTCGTCTGTATGCTAGTCCGACGGACAAAAAACGACGCTAGGGTAGCTATTGGCTACTGGCTATGGACTTCCTTATTTTAGTCCGGTTGTACGTCATCACGTACGAATCCGTCGGACTTTGGTGTGATCGTGTGTAGCCAAGTCCGTTCGTTCAAAAGTCCGTCGAAAGTCCGTCATAAAGACTGTCGGACCTTTGTTGCCGAAAAGTCCGCCCGTGTGTACAGGGCATAAGAGAACCATAGTATCCAGTTAGCAGTCATCATTATCTGTTGTCACCAGGCTAGCCTAAAATCTCGTAGCTTTTTATGAGATACAGCACTTCTCATTATTTACTTCCTTCTGCTAGTTTTATAAATCGGGGAAATGTTTCCAATCTTCAGCTTTAAGATCCTTTCCAAGAATTCTCAACATTCTTTTTGGTGTTGATTGGTTCCCCCTTGTGTTCTATCAGAGATTTATATAACGATTCTAGACATGTGCAATTCGTTTTGTTCCGAATTGGTTTTTTAACGAATTTTGACAAATTCGTTAATTCCGAATTTCCGAATTTTTCAATTTCCGAATTTTTCCATTATGAAATTATGAAATTCCGAATTTCCGAATTTTCAAATTTCCGAATTTTCAGATTTCTGAAAATTCGAAATTTCATAAATTTTAAAATTTTAAAATTTGGAAATTTGAAAATCCAAGAATAAGAATGAAAATCTGAAGATTCAAAAGAATGAAAATCTGAAAATTCAAAAACTCGAAAATCTGAAATAATAACTGATAATAAATATTAAATTATAGGTATTTGAATTTCCTTTCAAATTTGGCTGTTAGTGAACGTAACGAGTACGAATTTATCCGAAGTTACGAATTATCTGAAATAACGAATGCCGAACAACATTGGAACAGAAATTCCAATACCTATACTTTAATAGTTAGTTATTATTTTGATTTTTACTGATTTTCTTTCTTTTTTTTCAGATTTTTGAATTCCCAAAAATCCGAAAATTCGGAAATCCGAAAACGAAAAAAACAAATTTTTTTGTCAGTGCACATGTCTAAACCATTCAGCTTCATGTATGTTTGTGCTTTCCCTCAGGCTTTTAGGTAGATTCTGCATCTTCAGAAAATGTCTGCTGAACAGGAGTCTTCTACAACCCGGGAACAATGGACTGGAGGTTATAACATTGAGTCAGTCCTCTCCTCAGTCAATGCACCTTCTCTGGACTCTGATGAGGACTCCATGGTGGGTACATAAAGTAATAAATCATTTTAAAGAGTTGATCGGGTACAAAACTATTTATTGATAATACATGCAAAGTACATAGACAGCAAAAACATGTACTAGAACGTTAAATAAACATTTAATTGAATACAAGTTTTTTTTTTATGTAAAAGGGCTCATCCACACAGGCAGCAAGGGGGTGGTAAAATTAAGCAGTTGAGCCGCAGTTTTACCATCCACCTAAAGAAAGCCAAGCAACTGCTCAAGGCTGTGCACTTGCCGTGGCTGCAATGCTGCTTCGCTTCACAGCAAAATTGAAAATATACCTGTCAAATGTGTCTTATGTGTAATGGGTGTATAGGGGCCATTCTGGAACCACCTACACTGTTGCAAAATCCGTGGTTCAGCCTTTTTTAGGGTTGAAACAAGCAGTGAGGAAGTGACTAATTGCCCTGTCACCACTCTCAAACACCCCTTGAAATAAATTATCGATGTTGGGGAACCCTTGCTAGTAATTACCAGATCTACAGCTCATGGTACATTAGCACCAAGGTTAGAAGGAAGAATGCTGCCTCCATTTGTGGTCATTGGGAACAGTGGCGGGAGAAGGTCATCTGGCGCTCAGGGTGAAGAGGAAAAAAGGAGTTTGTAACCCCGACAGACCACCCCCCACCCCCGAGAAATTTGGGACAAAGACACTGAGGATCTCCTCGTTAAAAAATGAATTTATTTTATTTAAAAGACAAAAAAAGACTATGCTTAAAATCTACATATAATGATTAATAAAACCAACACTGACAGAAAACACAATTGCACATATAACAATATTTTGTAATGAAAATACATATACAAAGTAGTTTCACTCCAATGTCCGGTAGTACTCTCCGGTGTCCAACATCCGGGATAAGTCCTAGCAGTACCCAACGAGTTTCAGGCTCAAAGTTCTTTCATCAGGGGTAATTCTATAGGAGGATTTATATTCTAGACCAGATGAGTGGCATTATAATCAAGAACAAAGAGTGGCGATATTGCAGAAAGAATATGCAAAAATATCGTTATCAGTAGATGGCAAGTATAAAGGTTTTGTATAACCTAGACCCTTGGAATGTTTTTGACCCAGTGAGATATGATCAGATAAACTGGTCCGTCCAAGAGAAGTTTTGGTACATCACAGGCTTATGCTTTTAAATATCACAAAATAAGCAAAATAGGGGATTTAATTAGAATCCTCCATTGAATAATGCTGTTGCAAGATGATAACCGCTGGCATCTGTTTAAGCTGTATTACGGGGGTCTGTGAAGTCCATCCACACTGGCGGGGTTTGCCTCTGGCGCTCAGGGTGAAGATGACAAACTGCACCCACCCCCTTGATGTGTGAGCATTGTGTCTCAGCAAAAACCTTCCCCCTCAAAAAAAAAAAATCAAGCACTAATCTGCACGCTCCCCCTCTCCCAGGATAAATTCCCTCCCAGCACAAATCTTTGCCCTTGAAAAAAAATCACCCCTTCTAGCACAAATCCTCTATCCATTCGCCCCCCACAAATTTCTCCTCCTAGTACAAATACCCCCTCCAATCCCCTCTCCTAGCACATATTCTCTTCTCTTCCTAAATTCAAATCGCCCTTCCTTGCACAAATCACATTGTCACCGCTTGTCACATCCCCCCCCTCCTAGCACAAATCCTCTTATCCCCAGCACAAATATTTGTTAGGTGTCAGCTTTGCTCTCTCCCCTCTTGCGCCTCCCTCCTGTCGGTATACACCAGGTGACACAGGAATGCTGTCAGATCAGGACTGTACAGGGTTTGTTTATCCGCCCCCTATCTACATTTCCTGCTGCCAGGAAAAGAGCAGTCTAGGGAGGAGATGGGGGGCTGGTATTTAAATCCAACACAGTCCCTATCTGACAGTGTTCCTGTATCAAGGAGAGCTGCTCTGACAGGAAGAAAGAGCTGGAGTGGGGAGAGAACATTCTCTCTGATGCTGTGTTTACTTCTGTAGCAAATTCCTGACGAAATGGCAAAGTGCCCCCTTCCCTCCCTGAGTTCACTGTGCCAGGGGCAGCAGCCCCTCCTGCCCTTCATTTGTCTTGGCCCTGTTTGGGAAGAATCCTTCCATACAGATAGTTAAAAAGATCATTGGTGTCAGTGGTAACATATCGGAGAGGCAGAAGTTGTTTGTCACTCAAGGAACCCCTAGAAATCTCTGGAGCAACTTTAGTGTTGTCAACCCTCGTTGAGAAAAGTTAACTTAGAGATAATATTCATTATATGTATGATGTTCTTGATGTTTAGTGTTTTGTCTATCCAAGATGATATTTGGCGGTGTCCAACAAAATGCAACATACATTTATGTTCATATAGATAGGGGATACCTTGTGGCCTCCAGGAAGCCTTAAATCATCCTCACATGAATACAGTCTTACATCTCTTATCATGATAAGAACCTATTACAAGATTCTACAAGAATGTTGCTTTTAAGCACACAAAAAAATTAGGTTCAGTATAATTAGAAGACAATGACTTTCTCAAAAGTAAAGCCCAGTTTCCCATATGAGATACTTAGAGGTTGATTTACTAAAACTGGAGTGTACAAAAGCTGGTTCAGATGTGCATGGTTATGAACAAGTAAAAGGCGCAACACACTAGTACTACAGAAGTAACCCTATACAATCCATAATAGTCCATAATAGTCCAAAATAGTTATAAGGTGAGTAGTGGATCTGTGTATCAGGGCTGCCACCAATGGAGACCAGAAGCCAAATTCCAGCTGTGCATGGTAGCCAATCAGCTTCTAACTTCAGCTTGTTCAATTAAGGTTTCACAAAAAACTGGAAGCTGATTGGTTTTTATGCACAGCTGCACCAGATTTTTCACTCTTCAGCTTTAGTAAATTGACCCTAGAATCTCCTATATGAATGCCAGACAAGCCCGTTATTATTTTTATTTTTAATATTCTAAAAGCTGGCCTCTATGCAGATATAAAAATACAAATTGATTAAACTCTGTTCTCATTCATAAATAATTCAATGTATTTTTTAAAGCAACCAGTATATTGCTAGTGAATTTGACTTGGACACAGCCTTTATCAACCCCTTAGGCCTGGTTCACACCTATGCATTTTTTTGCGCGCTTTCAGTTTTGCAGAAACACACTACAGTCCATTTAACATGCTTTCCTATGGATGTAGTTCACATCTGTGCATTTTATGGAAAGGGCTTGGGACTTTTTTCTAGTTTTTGGTTCCATAGACTTCAATGGATGAAAAGCGTGTATTGAAAAACGCAAAATGCACCTGCAATATGCAAACTGCAACCTGCATAGGTGTGAATCAGGCCTTATGCCGCTTACACACGGTCGGACTTTTCGGCTACAAAAGTCCGACAACCTGTCCGACAGACTTTTGGCGGACTTTTGGCAGACTTGCGGTAGACTTTCTTACGAACGGACTTGCCTACATACGATCACAAAAAAGTCCGACGGATTCGTACATGATGACGTACACCGGACTAAAATAAGGAAGTTGATAGCCAGTAGCCAATAGCTGCCCTAGCGAGGGTTTTTGTCCGTCGGACTAGCACACAGACTAGCGGATTTCTGGGTCCGGCGTAGTTACGACGTAAAGATTTGAAGCATGTTTCAAATCTAAAGTCTGTCAGATTTGCGGCTGGAAAAGTCCGCTGAAAGTCCGCTGAAAGTCCGGGGAAGCCCACACACGATCGGATTGTCAGCCAGCTTTAGTCCGTCGGCGTCCGTCGGACTTTTGTAGACGAAAAGTCCGACCGTGTGTACGCGGCATTAGACTCAGCTGGGGTGAGGGTGGGACAAGAATGGTAGCCTGTCCTGTGAACTGCATATAAATGTGCAGGCAAGGAACAATGCTGATGGGTGGAGCAGAGTGGTGAGAGAGGTTACCTCATCTGTCACTTGCTGCTCCTTCTCCAATCAGGGGCCGGGGCGGCGAGAAGATACCACTATTTTGCTTACCTGCAGTAGAGATAGAGATGTCATCTTTCTGGCTGTGTTTTCTGGCAGAACTGGAAGAAAATGCAAACCCCTTTGGTAGGTAAAACAGCTGTTCATTTAGATGTTTGCTGGGAGCTGAAAACATTTAATTTATGTATTCATTATAACATAATCAAATGTGTATTTAAAGACAACTAGTGAAAACACACGTCCTGTATCTATCTTTATTTTTATCTCTGTGTGATCTTCTGCATAGCAACACTAGACTGTGGGAGAGACATAAGGGCTGTTTTGGGTTGCTGTTGATACATACTAATGGCCCCTACACACGATCCGAATATCGTACAACAGATTGTATGACTTTTTCTCTTAATAGTCGCAAGTAGACATTGAAAAGGTAACTAAAGTCACAAAAATTCTCGTACGACAGAAAAAAAAATTGGAAGTGATGTCATGTGTTGTAATGTATTTGTAAAATTATTAAAGAAGTGCAGCGCTAATAGTGCAAATATATAGTGAATAAATTACTAAAAAAAAAATTTATCCGGTGAAAAAAGTGTGAAAGAAAAAACCAAAACAGAGTCCCATTCACATTGAAGTCCGTATGGGTCTATGCAGTGTTAAACATCCAGTTAAATAAAGGTAAATTGCAGGAAGAAATACATGACACAAATCTTCACACAAAATACAGTGCGGTCAGATCGACACCCAAAAGTGAGGTAGCCTGCTTACCAGAAGGCCGTGACTGCCGAGACAGTCTCACCAATCTCAGGGAATTAACGGTCTCCCCGGGACCTAAATGATATCCGGAGCAGCGTCTAATATTTCTGAATTCACCCGGAAATATAAAACAAAAATTCCTTCATAGTGCAGTATATTAATTCAAGATGGTTTAATAAATGAATAAATTGCACTTACAGGAATGATAATAGTATGTCAGCGGGCAGCAATCAAATCATAAATAGTAAGCTGCGGCATCTGTAATGTATTTGTATTGTATTTTCGGACGACGGCTATACGGACTAAACAAAAATTGTGCAATCTGGTATCATACAAGGAAAATTTTTGTGCTTGTCCGATCGAATAATATTGGATGAACTGTCGTGATCGGCTTTCGAAAGTAAGTATACACACGATCCAAAAATTGTTTTCCTACGATATTCGGATCATGTGTACGGGCCATAAGGCTTGCCATACATTATATAATTTTCTTGTACAATTTTCCTTTAGATTTACCAAAACCATATAATAGGAGGTCTAGCCCAAACACTTTCAATGTTGTATGCAATCAGGCAGGCCCTTGCACTACATAGTTGAAGGTAAATGTAAAGGAAATGGAACAAGAAATTTGTATAATGTATGGTCAGCTTTACAGTAGATCAAAGCACAGCTTCACCAGTGTGTCGCTTCTCCTATATTGTCCAATCGGCAAACTGGGATGGGGCCTGGAGCAGGCTGAGAAATCGAAGGAGCTGGGCAGAAAAAAGTTGACCAAACAGTGACTGCAGCCAAATTTGCCGTGTACACATGAGCGAACTGCTCGGCGGACTGAACTCCGAAGGACTTTTCAACTGAGTTCCGACGGAGCTCCGACAAAACAGACTTGCCTACACACGATCCCAGTCCCACCAAAGTCCAATCGTTTCGAACGTGATGACGTACGACCGGACTAGAAAAGGAAGTTCAATAGCCAGTAGCCAATAGCTGTCCTTGCGTCGTTTTTGGTCCGTCGGACTAGCATACAGACGAACGTTTTTTTTCTATAGGAATCGAGTCCGTTGGAAAGATTTGAAACATGTTCTATTTCTAAGGTCCGTCAGATTTTTTGACAGAAAAGGTCCGATGAAGCCCACACACGATCGTAATGTCCGACGGATTTGTTCCGTCGGACCTTTGATGCCGAAAGGTCCGGTCGTGTGTACACTGCATAAGGTATAGGTAATGTTCAGGTATTATGACAGCCATGAGTGACAGCTGTCAGAATACAACATCCGGGAGATTTGTCATTCCACACTGTTTAGCATAGATGGAGGAATCTATGGATTTGTATCATCCAGCCTGCTAGGCTGAACAAGAGAAATCTTTTATGTGTATGGCAATTTTAAGCCCCATACACACAAAAGATTTTTGTCCTCAGATTTACCAAAACCATGTAGTGCAAGGCCTGCCTGATTGCATACAAACTGAAACTCTTAAGGTTTGACCTCATATTATATGGTTTTGGTAAATCAGAAGACATAAATCTACAGAAAATCTAATTGTGTGTATGGGGCTTTAGACCTGCTTGTTCTGCCTGGTAGGTGCCTGGATCTCATCAAAACAGGATTACAAACCTTGGGAGGGTCAGACAGGTCACAAATATGTACTGTATATACTCGAGTATTAGTCGTTCCGAATATAAGTCGAGGCCCTAATTTACCACAAAAAAAATGGGAAAAACTTATTGACCCGAGTATAAGACGAGGGTGAGAAATGCACAGATACTGTAAGTGGAAAAGAGGGTCAACAATGCCCATTTGCAGCATCACTGTGCCCATTTGCAGCCATAGGTCCCCTGAACTTCAAACTCGGTAGTTAAGGGTTCCTAGATGCCCCCTAGCTGCAGCCAAAATTTGGGGTCTCTGAACCCAAAGGGTCCTGAAATGACATTGCTGCAGATGGACACAGTTGACTGAATTTGGGGCCCCATATCTCAGGGCCACTTAGTGCTAAGAACCCCAAATTTGGTGTGCAAACCCAGTGGTACTAGCACCATACAATTTCCAAAGCTGGGGTTTCTAGCACCAAGTGGCCCCGAGATACAGGGCCCCAAAAATCAGTTCAGAAAATGTCAAGCACTTTTCTGCAGCAGAGAATGACATTTTCTGAACCGGTTTTGGGGCCCAGTATCTCAGAACCATTTGGTGCTAGGAACCCCAGCTTTGGATATGTTATGGTACCAGTTCCACTGGGTTTGCACACCAAATTTGGGGTTCCTAGCACCAAGTGGCCCTGAGATTTGGGGCCCCAAATTCGGTTCAGAAAATGTCAAGCACTTTTCTGCAGCAGAGAATGACATTTTCCGAACCGATTTTGGGGCCCCGTATCTCGGGGCCACTTAGTGCTAGGAACTTCAGATTTGGATATGTTGTGGTACCAGTTCAACTGAGTTTGTACACCAAATTTGGGGTTCCTAGCACCAAGTGGCCCTGAGATACATGGGCCCCAAGGTCAGTTTGGAAAATGAAATTTTTTGCTGCAGAAAAGTGCTTGACTCGAGTATAAGTCGAGGGGGGCACTTTCAGCACAAAAAAATGTGCTGAAAAATTCGACTTATACTCGAGTATATACGGTATATCAATCATTTCTTTAGCCTCTTGCATGGAGTTTGGCTATAATGTTAGTAAAAAGGCTAAGAGGTAAACTGTTGAATTAGTTTGTTGTAATGCACATTGTTTTCTATTGAAAATGTCAAATGAAACATTTGGTCACTACCACCATTCTGTTCATACAATTCCAAGTCTTCTATACCAGTGGTTCTCAACTCCTGTCCTCAGGGCCCACTAACAGGCCAGGTTTTCAAGATAACTGAAATACATCACAGGTGATATCATTTGCTGCTCAGTGATTGCAGTATTCTAGTCTGCATCTCCCCAAGGTAATACATAAAACCTGGCCTGTTAGTGGGCCCTGAGGACTGGGTTGATGACCACTGCTCCATACCATGATATGTTTGAGAAAAAAAAACATATCTATTATGCTAATTCCTACCCCTTTGGGTGTTTGAGCTTGGCGGTGTTCTGCAAAAGTTGTGAAATTTGGAACGTATGATTACACTACAGATTCCAGCATGCCTTGCAGCCATTCATAACTGATTTTGATCACCATATATACAGTATGTTTATGCTTATGTTGGAACCAAAATAGTATGTTGTGGGGCATTTTATGGGGCGCAGCAAAAAAACCCACTAAATACATACTATTTTGCATTAAAGCTGAAGTTTAGGTATGGCAATTTTTACAATTTTTAGTTTTTTTTGGTCTAGCTCGTACCAGTGTAAGTATGTATGTGGCATAGCTGTGGGGTCCCTCTAGGAGCTGGAAATCGTTGTAGTAGGAGCCGCTACTTTAGTTATTACCGCTAGCTTCCAGGTCCCATGCCACTAGACACAGAAGGTTGCGGACGCCATTCAGAGAGCACTTTCCATTTTTCTCAATGAATGCAAAGCATTCTCTGATTGAACGAGGGGGAGAGGCAGATCGATGACATCACCATCTCCACCTCGTCCAATCGGAGAACGCTTTGCATTATTTGAGAAAATGGAAAGTGCTCTCTGAATGGCATTTGTGCCAAGCAAGCAACCACCTGTGTCCAGTAAGCAACAGGTCAGCCACTAAGCATGGGACCCAAAGCCTAGCAGCCATAACTGTAGTAGTGGTGCCTACTGCCATGATTACCATCTTCCACAGGTATGGCACTTACATACATTAACCACTTAAGGACCGGAAGGATGTTCCCCCTTAATGACCGGGCCATTTTTTGTGATATGGCACTGCGTCACTTTGACAATTGCATGGTCGTGCATCGCTGTACCCAAACAAAATTGATGTTCTTTTTTTTCCCACAAATAGAGCTTTCTTTGAGTGGTATTCGATCACCTCTGCGGTTTTTATTTTTTGCGCTATAAACAAAAAAGCAACAATTAAAAAAAAAAAAAAAATATATATATATATATATATATATATATATATATATATAGTTTTTATTTTTTGCTATAATAAACATCCCCAAAATATATTAAAAAAAAAAAATTCTTCCTCCGTTTAGGCCAATATGTATTCTGCTACATATTTTTAGTAAAAAAAACCCGCAATAAGCGTATAATTATTGCTTTGCGCAAAAGTTATAGCGTCTACAAACTATGGGATAGATTTATGTCATTTTTATTATTATTATTTTTTTTAAATAGTAATGGCGATGATCTACGATTTGTAGCGAGATTGCGGCAGACAGATCGGACAATTTTGACACTTTTTTGGGACCATTGGCATTTATACAGCGATCAAAGCTAAAAATAGCCACTGATTACTGTATAAATGTCACCGGCAGGGAAGTGGTTAACACTAGGGGGCGATCAAGGGGATAGGTGTTGCCTAGGGAGGTGTTGCTAACTGTATGGGGGCTGGGCTGACTGGAGGAGGAGAGAGATCGCTGTTCCTAATCACTAGGAACAGCAGATCTCTCTCTCCTCCCCTGCCAGAATAGGGATCTGTTTGTTTACACTGACAGATACCAGTTCTGCCTGTCTCTGGAGCAATCACGGGTGGCCGGCGGACATCTAGTCAAATCGCTGTGTATGTGCCGTGTACGCGCCTGACATACAATGCGATTCGTGCAGGGGAGCCAACCTGCCACAGTACAACTGCGGCTGGCGGACAGTAACTGATTAATCTAACCTGGACCAATGTAACTATATAAAGTTTGCTATACCTGGAATTTAGGTTTAAAGATTATCCAGGGGTGTAAAATTCAGCAATATCAGTTTGTTTTCCATGTTTTCCAGTCCTACAAATTTTGTGAATTATCTTTATGTTGGCATAGACTGACAGCGAGTGTGGAGATGTGCAGATCTTCCGGAGAGCGGACGACCTTGTGTCTGATCTGTCCATGGAACTATTATATGAAGAAGATGCTGTTAAGGTGAGGGCTGTTTGTTGTATCTGATTTATTTTCCTGAGTTACATTAATGGCAATATTTGCAGGTTAATAAAGTGCATGTAAAGTCATCATTGTGTTTAGTTTTTCAATAGAGTAATAAATATATTAATAGGTTTACCGATTGCCACTATCCCTTGGCCATATATGCAAAATAAATCCCTTATAAGTGGGTCTTTGGAGGCAACTATAGGGGAATATGTTGAACTTTAGACAATGTTACATACATTTTTATAAAATCTTTATTGGTACAAAAAGTATAAAAATACAAGATGTTGCAACTGCTATTTAGTGTGTACATATACAGTATCTCACAAAAGTGAGTACACTTCTCACATTTTTGTAGAAATTTTATTATATCTTTTCATGTGACAACACTGAAGAAATGACACTTTGCTACCATGTAAAGTAGTGAGTGTACAGCTTGTATAACAGTGTACATTTTCTGTCCCCTCAAAATAACTCAACACATGCCATTAATTGCTAAACCGCTGACAACAACAGTGAGTACACCCCTAAGTGAAAATGTCCAAATTGGGCCCAATTAGCCATTTTCCCTCCCTGTGTCATGTGACTCGTTAGTGTTACAAGGTTTCAGGTGTGAATGGGGAGCAGGTTCAATTTGGTGTTATTATTCTCACTGTCTCATACTGGTCACTGGAAGTTCACCATGGCACCTCATGGCATAGAACTCTGAGGATCTGAAAAAAAGAATTGTTGCTCTACATAAAGATGGCCTAGGCTATAAGAAGATTGCCAAGACCCTGAAACTGAGCAGAGGTTGTCTGCTCAGAGGTTGTCTTTGGGAAAATAGACATATGAGTGCTGCCAGCATTGCTGCAGAGGTTGAAGGGGTTGGGGGGTCAGACTGTCAGTGCTCAGACCATACACTGCATCAAATTGGTCTGCATGGCTTTCACCTCAGAAGGAAGCCTCTTCTAAAGATGATGCACAAGAAAGCCTGCAAACAGTTTGCTAAAGACAAGCAGACTAAGGACATGGATTACTAGAACCATGTCCTGTGGTCTGATGAGACCAAGATAAACTAATTTGGTTCTGATGGTGTCAAGCGTGTGTGATGGCAACCAGGTGAGGAGTACAAAGACAAGTGTGTCTTGCCTACAGTCAAGCATGGTGGTGGGAGTGTCATGGCCTGGAGCTGCATGAGTGTTGCTGGCACTGGGGAGCTACATTTCATTGAGGGAACCATGAATGCCAACATGTACTGTGACATACTGAAGCAGAGCATGATTCCCTCCCTTCGGAGACTGGGCCGCAGGGCAGTATTCCAACATAACGACCCCAAACACACCTCCAGGATGAGAGGTGTGTTGACATGCTTGGCCAGGTGATGAACTGGCCAAGCATGCCTCCAGACCTAAACCCTATTGAGCATCTGTGGGGCATCCTCAAACGAAAGGTGGAGGAGCGCAAGGTCTCTAACATCCACCATCTCTGTGATGTCGTCATGGAGAAGTGGAAGAGGACTCCGGTGGCAACCAGTGAAGCTCTGGTGAACTCCATGCCCAAAAGGGTTAAGGCCATGCTGGAAAATAGTGGTGGCTACACAAAATATTGACACTTTGGGCCCAGTCTTGACATTTTCACTTAGGGGTGTACTCACTTTTGTTGCCAGCGGTTTAGACATTAATGGCTGCGTGTTGAGTTATTTTGAGGGGACAACAAATTTACATTGTTATACAAGCTGTACACTCACTACTTTACATTGTAGCAAAGTGTCATTTCTTCAGTGTTGTCACATGAAAAGATATAACAAAATATTTACAAAATATTTACAAAAATGTGAGGGGTGTACTCACTTTGTGAGATACTGTAACTATACAAATCACAATGCAGTAGTCGCACGATAATATAAGTATCTCTAAGTATTGTGGGAGTACTGCATTGTGATTTGTATTAGTTATGTGATATACAGTATGTACACACTAAATAGATATTGCAACATCTTGTAACTTTTATACTTTTTGTACCAATAAAGATTGTATAAACTTTTATGTAAGATATCTTATTGTGCAACATATTCCCCTATAGTTGCCTCCAAAGTCCCAATTATGAGGGTTTATTCTTAAATAGAGTGAGAGAGCTGAAAGTGATAATAAACGAACACTGTTTAATTTACATTATCCCTTCTCTTTCTGTATATGGATGATGGCACTGTAATTATTTTAATTAGAAACATCTGCTTACCCTTTTTCCTAATCGACAGACAGCTGTCGCATGACCCAGCTTTGTTCCAGCCTGTCTGCAGGGAAACATAAGCAGGAGGGGCTTCTAGTCCTCTGCCCCTGGTCACATGTTCAAAATGTAAAAAAACAGCCTTTTGGAATACAGAGTAAAAAGAAATAATTAATATTAATATTCTATTTTAAATTATCATATAAATATATATTTGAAATTAAATCTTTATTATTTGTTAATAGCATGGTGTGGGTGAATTTCTGTCAGTCACAGGCTGTGTCACGCCCCTCAAGCCTGTGTCTTAGAATAACAGGGAGGTGAAGCCTCCATCGATCTACATGTAACATTCCCCCCCCATTGTGTTTAGCTGGTTAGTGGGCATGGAGGAGAAAAGAGGGAGTGGTCTGTCATTCACCACTGTGTATACGCCCACATGTCTGACTCACTGAAACCTCACTGAAAACTGAGCATGTGCAGAGTTGCCACCACAGCTGCAAAATCCCTAGCGGAATTGAGGACATGGACAGAAGGGGGAGATAGAGAGCAGCAGGATCAACCAGGTCTTTTGCAGAATACACAGACCGCTTGAATGGAATTCCGTCGGAGTTCCGTCAGAGAAACCTTCGGAGTTTATTCCGGCAGCAAAACTGGTCGTGTGTACAGGGCATAACATGTTCCACTGCCCCCACCATCACTCTGCACTTACAGCTGCACTTTGGTTCTTTGTGTTGGCTGTAGCATCATTATAGGACACAGTAGTGACATAGGGGCTGGTGTATAGGCACACTCCAGGCCCCCGACACATCCAGAAGTATGTTGAATGCTGAAGATCGTTCAGCCAGCTTAGCTCTGCAACAGATCTGCTGTCATTATTTTAGAACAAATGTTGTCTTGCATCAATTTATTTAGCATTAGGCAATGGTAATCCAATGAGCTACACATCTTTTTATATGTCCAGGTAATTTATCAATGAATAATATTCTATCCTAGGTGATTGCAGATGATGATGATCACATTTTACCAAATTGTGAAGGTAGTTTCACTAAACTGCATGCAACAGCTGAAACAAAACCAACATCAGATCAGAGCATTTTGTCACCAGGTATACCTGGGGATGGTGCGTTTGACATCTTCCATGGAGGAAAGATGGACAGAGAAGCCAAAGACCAACAGAGAACACCAAAGAGTGGCTGGTTAAAACAGGAGCATATACAGAGAAAGCATGATGACCCCCTCTTGCCGCCCCTGAAGGTGCGTCACTTGCTTTAACTTCATGTCTGACAGTTTGGAATCCTTGTACTTACCAAGGATTCTATATTTTTTTGTAATAATCAATGCTTGGTGTGGTTGGGGCCTGCATTACCATAAATGACTGTTTTATCTAAGAACAATTGAGATGGGGGTAGAGGTGTGTGGTCAGCCCTGTGTATATTGATTAAGTATATCCTGCTTATTATATTAAACCTGTTTTCCATTTTATAAGTTGTAGTCCTACCTGCGAACAGACATCCCAGGATGCTTGCTTATACCTTATGTGTGTTCAGGTGCAAAAAATAAATGAATGGGCACACTCCACATGGTTCATACACACAACATGTTGTTGTACTGCGTGTTTTTTCTCTATTAAAACACAAGTGAATACTTGGCTAAACACACATGCTCAGGGGCATAACTAGAAATAGCAGGGCCCCATAGCAAAATGTTGTATGGGGCCCCCCTGCAAACTGCCCCCCCCAGCTGCCCTAGTGTCAATGCAGCGTGAGCTGTGCCACATACAGTGTGACCTGTGCACAATGCAGCGTGACCTGTGCCCCATACAGCGTGGCCTGTGCCCCATACAGCATGACCTGTGCCCCATGCACCATGACCTGTGCCCCATGCAGCGGTACCTGTGTCCAATACAGCGGTACCTGTGTCCAATACAGCGTGACCTGTGCCCCATACAGCGTGACCTGTGCCCCATACAGCGTGACCTGTGCCCAATGCAGCATGACCTGTGCCCCATGCAGCGTGACCTGTGCCCAATGCAGCGTGACCTGTGCCCAATGCAGCGTGACCTGTGCCCCATACAGCGTGACCTGTGCCCCATACAGCCTGGTCTGCCTCTGCCCCATACAGCGTGACCTGTGCCCCATACAGCGTGACCTGTGCCCCATACAGCCTGGTCTGCCTGTGCTCCATACAGCCTCATCTATGCAGAGGAAGAGGCAAGCCACTCGTATCAGCAGAGAGCGGGATTGCCCGCTGTAATAGCTTTCATTTGAATTTCCCGTCTTCCCGGGGCTCATCGTCACATAGCCCCACCTCTTGGCCCGACGCCTTTGATGACGTCACATGTCCCGCATTGGATCAGCGTTCTGTCTATCAAAGGCACCGGGCCAAAAGGTGGAGCTATGTGACGTGAGCCCCGGGAACACTGGAAGTTCTAATGAAAGCTATTACATCGGGCAATTCAGCTCTCTGCTGATACGGACAGCTCGCCTCTTTTTCTCCTCTCTCTTCCCCTGGCTGGGAGACTGTGGCGGCGGTGCTCTCATCCACACTGGGCCCCACTCGGCTGCGGGCCCCATAGCGCCCGTATGGGTCGCTATGGTGGTAGTTACGCCCCTGCACATGCTTAATCCTTTTGCTGCCAGAGCCGTTTTTGTGTTTTTTGCACACATGTACTATTTTTTTTTTTTTTTTTAATCAAAAAAGGTTTTATTAATGAAATAAAACAAAAAGTAGTACAGAAAAGATAATGCCAAGAAATCCACACAGATACAAAATAAGCAATTGTAAACACAGTTTGTACCTAAAGATAAGCACATTTTTTGCAAACATGTTAAAAAATTAAATTTTTATGTCTGAATATTACATAAAACCCCCAAACCACTATATATTTTTTTAAATCGGACACCCTACAGAATAAAATAGTGGTAGTTTTTTTTTATGTCACACAATATTACTTCACATAACTGTTTATGAAACTCAAAATTTCAGTAAAAAATACACTGAGGTAAATTTTAGAGGACCCAAATGTTTAATAAAAATAACGTTTAGTAATTTTTATTAAAATGTATAAAAGACGAGGTTATACCGAGTAAATAGATGCCCTACATGACAAACCTTAAAGTTTCATACACCCGTAAAACAGTGACAAAATTCAGTACCCTATATTTTCCAGGCAATGCTTGAAAAGCCCCTACAGGTCTTCAGTTTAGAGTTAACCATACAGTGCCTTGAAAAAAGTATTCATACCTCTTTAAATTTTCCACGTATTGTCATGGTACAACCAAAAACTTAAATGTATTTTATTGGGATTTTATGTGATAGACCAATACAAAGTGGCACATAATTGTGCAGTGGAAGAAAAATAAGAAATGGTTTTTAATTTTTTTTTTAGAAATATGTGAAAAGTATGGCATGCATTTGTATTCAGCCCCCCTGAGTCAATACTTTGTAGAACCACCTTTCACTGCAATTACAGCTGCAAGTCTTTATGGGGATGTCTCTACCAGCTTTACACATCTAGAGAGTGACATTTTTGCCCATTCTTCTGTGCAAAATAGCTCAAGCTCTGTCAGATTGGATGGAGAGCATCTGTGAACAGCAATATTCAAGTCTTACCACTTGATTCCCACTTAGATTTAGGTCTGGGCTGTAACTGGGTCATTCTAACACATGAATGTGCTTTGATCTAAACCATCCCATTCCACAGCTCTGGCTGTATGTTGAGGTTCGTTGTCCTGGTGAAGGTGAACCTCCACCCCAGTCAAGTCTTTTGCAGACTCTAATGCCGCGTACACACGGTCGGACTTTTCAGCTACAAATGTCCGTCAGCCCGTGCGACAGACTTTCGACAGACTTTTGGCGGACTTTCAACAGACTTTCTAACGACCGGACTTGCCTACACACGATCACACAAAAGTCAGACGGATTCGTACGTGATGACGTACACCAGACTAAAATGAGGAAGCTGATAGCCAGTAGCCAATAGCTGCCCTAGCGTTGGTTTTTGTTCGTCGGACTAGCATACAGACGAGCGGATTTCTGGGTCTGGCGGAGTTATGGCATAAAGATTTGAAGCATGTTCCAAATCTAAAGTCCGTCAGATTTGCGGCTGGAAAAGTCAGCTGAAAGTCCGGGGAAGCCCACACACGATCGGATTGTCCGCCGGACTTGGTCCGTCGGCGTCCGTCTGACTTTTTTAGCCGAAAAGTCCGACCGTGTGTCCGCGGGATAACAGGTTTTCTTCCAAGATTGCCCTGTATTTGGCTCCATCCATCTTCCCATCAACTCTGACCAGCTTCCCTGTCCCTGCTGAAGAAAAGCATCCCCACAACATGATGCTGCCACCACCATGTTTCACAGTGGGGACGGTGTGTTCAGGATGATGTGCATTGTTAGTTTTCCCCCACACATAGCGTTTTGCTTTTAGGCCAAAAAGTAAAATTTTGATTTAATCTGACCAAAATACCTTCTTCCACATGTTTGCTGTGTCCTCCACATGGCTTCTCGCAAACCACAAACAGGACTTCTTATGGCTTTCTTTCAATAATGACTTTCTTCTTGCCACTCTTCCATAAAGGCCAGATTTGTGGAGTGCACGACTAATAGTTGTCCTGTAGACAGATTCTCCCACCTGAGCTGTGGATCTCTGCAGCTCCTCCAGAGTTACCATGGGCTTCTTGGCTGCTTCTCTGATTAATGCTCTCCTTGCCCGGCCTGTCAGTTTAGGTGGACGGCCATGTCTTGGTAGGTTTGCAGTTGTGCCATACTCTTTTTCCATTTTTGGATGATGGATTGAACAGTGCTCTGTGAGATGTTCACAGCTTGGGATATTTTTTCATAACCTAACCCTGCTTTAAACTTCTCCACAACGTTATCCCTGACCTGTCTGGTGTGTTTCTTGGTCTTCATGATGCTTTTTGTTCACTAAGGTTCTCTAACAAACCTCTGAGGGCTTCACAGAACAGTTGTATTTATACTGACATTAAATTACACACAGGTGGACCCTATTTACTAATTAGGTGACTTCTGAATGCAATTGGTTCCACTAGATTTTAGTTAGGGGTATTGGAGTAAAGGGGGCTGAATACAAATGCAGGAGACACTTTTCAGATATTTATTTGTAAAGAATTTTGAAAACCATTTATCATTTTCCTTCCACTTCACAATTATGTGCCACTTTGTGTTGGTCTATCACATAAAATCCCAATAAAATACATTTATGTTTTTGGTTGTAACGTGATAAAATATGGAAAATTTCAAGGGGTATGAATACTTTTTCAAGGCACTGTAAATAATGGGCCTAGAGTGATTGCTCTCACTCTGGCTTCTGTGGAGATATCTAACTTGTGTAGCACAATCAACGTTTTCAATTTTTTGTTTACTAAACTTTTTTTCATCATATAGGGGACAAAAGGTCCCCTGTGCAATGATTTTTTTTCTTGGTGACAAGTTCCTTTTTTTAATTATATATCAGATGTCTAAAAGACTCATGATGTCTTACCTGTCCTCCAAGGAAACGAATACAGTGCAGATCACTACGTTCGTTTCTTCCCCAGACATACTGGCTGGGCAAAGTGACACGGGGACCAGGAAGTGACGTCTTACATGTTGCTTCCGGGTCAGAAACAGGAAGGGGAGGCCAACGAACAAATGATTTGCTGGTATCCTTCCCATGGCAGTCTCTGGTCTACTAATAGACTCGCGGTTTGTGGGGGAGCGGGGCCCAGTACCTGGGCTGTGTGGAAGCGATCTAAGAGGATTAAAGCCTACTACTTTTAATCAAAGAATTAAACCAAAGGGAATACTTACAATCAATGCCAGGTGTCCCTTATGCTGATGGCAATCCAAAAATGATTTATCAATGGTGGAGGCGAACCTTTCATTCATCCTCCCGTCCTCCATTCATAGAGAGTTTTTCATTCATGCAAGCTATTGTACAGCTTATATGAATGGAGGAGGTGGGCAGAAAGGACATAGTCACCACTCCTGACTTTTGTTTATGACAGATCCCTCAGCTCATGTTGATCCCCGATGCACTGGAAGGTTATGACTGGGTGTAGGGGGGATCAGAGGACAGAGGATTTCAACTAAACCCACAGTCAGCAGCACAGGGGCCACTTCACATTGATTTTAAGTACTGTCCATTGTGCTGATTTTTATCCTTTTTTTTTTGACAAAATTTAGGCTTTAAGTGTGAATGTTGTCTTAGGTTACATTTTTTACTTTGATAGGGTTGTATTTTAATTAATTCTCTCCACCCCTTGGGTGCAGCTCCCCCAGAAGTGTGCTTACCTTCAGGCCCAATCCAGTCTTGTTGACTTGCAGTCCTACTTGGCCTTGCACAGCCTTTGGACAGAAAACATCAGGCTGGCTCTTCTTCCTGCTGAGCATGCACTGTGGCTCCATTCACTCTTGGGACGGCCATACTCGTGTCAGCCTCCAGCGGACCTTCGGAATACGATTGTCCTATAGGAATGAATAGGGCTGCAGCACGCGCGGTACAAGGAAGGACCATCTGGCACTATTCTCTCTCAAAGCTGTGTGGGGCTGGGCATAGCTCAAAGCAGAGGGGGGGTGGGGGGGGTGAACTTCTGATTGATTCCAAATGTGGCCCTGGAGGAGGGGGGGGGGGGAAGAAGGCAGATGAGCAGAGCTTCTACTTTAAGTTAAGTATGTTACCAGGTAGGCTGCACTTGGGGGGTGGGGGGTATTTTAAAGACAACTTCACCAAAAGTAAAGTTGTCTTTTATTACCTTCAGCAATCACAGAACTCATCAAAAAATAAGTGTATAATAATCAAAAGTATTGGAGATAGAAAGTGGGAAGTGGAAACAGATGAAAAAGGCTTTGTTCTTGACGACACAATTTAAAGGAGAAGATAGCCAAAGCTCGTTTGGCTGTACTTCTCCTATGGATAACAGGAGCAAAATTATTTTTCACTCCTGTGACTCGTTTTCAGCAGAGAGCAGACTGGGGTCCGCTCTCTGCTGACGTCACCAATGTCAGTCCAGTCACTGCGTCATCCCAACCACGAAGTCTAGATATGCCAGGTGTCTGGACTGACACCCAGCTCAGCCACTCAGCGAGCCGCTGAGAGCCTGAGATGGTCGATCCGCCACCTCCACATCTCAACGCTCCAGTGAGCAAGGAGGGAGAGGAGCAGAGAGCTGTGACTGACAGCCTACAGCTCGCTGCTCATGGAGCCATGGAAACCGAGCGATCAGTGATGTTCGATCGCTCGGTTCTCAGTCAGAGGCGTGGGGGGGACAGATGCAGCATCAAACCGAAGCTGCATTCACCTAGGTAAGTATTAATCAGGAAATTCTTTTTTTTCCTTTTACTTCTCTTTTAAGGATGTCTAGAAAGATCAGCAACCTTTATAAAGTCCTGAAACCTTCTTTTGCTGCTTCTTTCATCACCCTGTTATGCCTCATTCTATTTCTAGTATCGCTGAGTATTATACAATTCATCTTTAGGAGCTTCTTCCTTAGTGATGGTGGCTTAATATTGATGTGCGGGTTTTAAAGTACCAGCATGTGTTCAGCAGCTCCTCTCTGGATTATCACTACATAATGCTTGGTATCTAGCACCACTTTTTCAAGTGAATTTAAAGTACTGTACACTATGTGGCAACAAGTTTGCAGACATCTGACTGTGACATTAAAATTATAACAGCCTCCACTCCTCTGAGAGGGCTTTCCATGAAATTTTGGAGTGCATTTCGTCAGACTTTGTGCTCATTCAGCCAAAAGAGCTTTTGTTACGTCAGATACCAATATTGGATGAGAAGACCTGGCTTGCAATCAGAAGTCAAATTCTTCCAAAAGGAGTTCATTAGATTAGGGATCTGTGGAGGCCACTTGAGTTTCCCCCACATCAAAGTCCTCAAACCATGTCTTCTTGAAACTGAACAGAAGCCTTCATTAAACTGTTGCCACAAGTTTCAAACCGTACAATTGCCTAAAATGTCTTTGTATGCTGTGGTATCAATAATACCCTTCCCTGTAAAAACCTGAACTCAATTATTTGGAGGGGTTTCCACATGTTTTTGACCAAGAAGTCTAGATGTAAACCCTAATTAGTTACACAGGTTGAAAAAAAGACCATCTAGCAATATAAAAATAAATACACGGAAAAACTCCTATATACTACAGAGCCCTATACCCAGCTGATCAAGAGGAAGGCAAAAAAAAAAAAATAACCCCCTAGAAAGCATAGTCCAATTTGCTTATTATAATATTGTTTTCACCTTTTTCTTCCTTTTTTGCATCCCAGTGCAACAGAGTCCACACAGCCTCTTCGTAGGCACTTGTCTACATGTAATTTCTAGACACGTATCATTCATTTTGTTACGAATTTAAATTCAGACAACATTTTTGTTATTCGGAAATTTGGATGTATACAAATCTCTGAATCACAACAGTAATGAATTTCAATTAATCTGAAATAAATTATAACGAAATGACAAATTCATTTGTTTCTTTCGGATGACATGATGCGATAGTTTGGGACTTTTGTTGATGTTTGAAGCATCCGAAATAACGTAACGACTTAACAAATGATCCAAATTGATTCAGATCCATTTTATTTTTATGTTGTATTAACATTTTTTATTATTATAAAAAATGTGATACATATCAAATGGAAACTTACAGTATTTCAATAAATGCAGTAAGGTATAAAAGTGAAATAAGATGATTCATTAACGTAATGATTAAAATCTGAAACTAAACAAATGTTTCCATCGTTGCACATCTCTAGTCATTTCTCTGGGTGGGTTTCCTAATGGTGACAATTGTGGTCCATTCCATAGCACTCTACATTCTCTTTATCACTAAGGTGTCAACCACTACAGGCTTGATTGTTGCAGCTTGTGCTTAAAATCATTAGCTTTTATTGGACCCTGTAGGGCCACGTAGTCATTAATATGTTATTTACTTCATGTCATCTAACTTATTGCAGCTGACTGAACAGTGGGACATGAATCTGATTCTTCAGCAATTGACAGAAGAAGGAGCCATGCTAGATTTAGCTCCAGAAGACAGTGGTAAGTGCAGATTAAAGTCATGATACAGTTATTTTTATTTTTTTACATAATATATAATATGACACAATAATGACCCAGCTTTGACTTCCTAAAGGTTCCATTAATCATACACAGTACACACCCATCTTGCAATGTAATTACATGGCAATGACACAGAACTTATGTGTGGCCGCTTCTTTGCTTGGCTTGAGACTTGCCAGCTACTCTCTGTTTGATTAATGCCATCTATTATACCCAATACCTGCCAGTATATTGACATACTGGCTATATTGTTCTGGCTATAACCATATACAGTATCTTACAAAAGTGAGTACACCCCTCACACTTTTGTAAATATTTTATTTTATCTTTTCACGTGACAACACTGAAGAAATGACGCTTTGCTACAATGTAAAGTAGTGAGTGTACAGCTTGTATAACAATGTAAATTTGCTGTTCCCTCAAAATAACTCAACACAGCCATTATTGTCTAAATTGCTGGCAACAAAAGTGAGTACACCCCTAAGTGAAAATGTCCAAATTGGGCCCAATTAGCCATTTTCCCTCCCTGGTGTCATGTGACTCGTTAGTGTTACAAGGTCTCAGGTGTGAATGGGGAGCAGATGTGTTAAATTTTATGGTATCGCTCTCACTCTCTCATACTGGTCACTGGAAGTTCAACATGGCACCTCATGGCAAAGAACTCTGAGGACCTGGAAAAAAAGAATTGTTGCTCTACATAAAGATGGCCTAGGCTATAAGAAGATTGCCAAGACCCTGAAACTGAGCTGCAGCACGGTGGCCAAGACCATACAGCAGTTTAACAGGACAGGTTCCACTCAGAACAGGCCTCACCATGGTCGAGCAAAGCAGTTGGGTGCTCGTGCTCAGCGCATATCCAGAGGTTGTCTTTGGGAAATAGATGTATGAGTGCTGCCAGCATTGCTGCAGAGGTTGGGGGGGTGGGGGGTCAGCCTGTCAGTGCTCAGACCATACGCCGCACACTGCTTCAAATAGGTCTGCATGGATGTCGTCCCAGAAGGAAGCCTCTTCTAAAGATGATGCACAAGAAAGCCCACAAACAGTTTGCTGAAGGCAAGAAGACTAAGGACATGGGTTACTGGAACCATGTCCTGTGGTCTGATAAGACCAAGATAAACTTATTTGGTTCAGCAGTTGTGTGTGTGTGTGTGTGTGTGTGTGTGTGTGTGTGTGGTGGCAACCAGGTGAGGAGTACAAAGACAATTGTCTCTTGTCTACAGTCAAGCATGGTGGTGGGAGTGTCATGGTCTGGGGCTGCATGAGTACTTCCAGCACTGGGGAGCTATAGTTCATTGAGGGAACCATGAATGCCAACATGTACTGTGACATACTGAAGCAGAGCATGATCCCCTCCCTTCAGAGTCTGGGCCGCAGGGCAGTATTCCAACATAACCCCAAACACCCCTCCCACGACGACCACTGCCTTGCTAAAAAAGCTGAGGGTAAAGGTGATGGACTGGCCAAGCATGTCTCCAGACCTAAACCCTATTGAACATCTGTGGGGCATCCTCAAACGGAAGGTGAAGGAGCACAAGATCTCTAACATCCACCAGCTCTGTGATGTCGTCATGGAGGAGTGGAAGAGGACTCCAGTGGCAACCTGTGAAGCTCTGGTGAACTCCATGCCCAAGAGCGTTAAGGCAGTGCTGGAAAATAATGGTGGCCACACAAAATATTGACACTTTGCGCCAAATTTGGATATTTTCACTTAGGGGTGTACTCACTTTTGTTGCCAGCGGTTTAGACATTAATGGCTGTGTGTTGAGTTATTTTGAGTGGACAGCAAATTTACACTGTTATACAAGCTGTACACTCACTACTTTACATTGTAGCAAACTGTCATTTCTTCTGTGTTGTCACATGAAAATATATAATAAAATATATACAAAAATGTGAGGGGTGTACTCACTTTTGTGAGACACTGTATGTAAATTGTGATATCACCAACAGGTTCTTCACTACTAGTGGACAAAAGTGGATGTGATTTCACAGGAGGGGGGCTTTTGCGGCCATATTGGATGCTGGCAGGTAACATATATGTCATAGTTGATAAAATAGGTGGAAAAGAGAGGGATGTCTGTAGAGGAAACAGTTGAATAAGAGGGGGATTAGACAGATGCACCTGTCAAATTAAGCATCACACAAGGTGACTTCAAGAATGCATCCTGTGCTGGACAATTATTTAAGTTTGTAACAATTCAAGTCCTTTTGAATGTACCGAATAGAGAAAGAAAGGAATTTTTAGAGCTGCCACTCATAACCCCAATATAATCGAAAAAAGCACTTAGAGTATGTCTTATAGTGAAACAATATACAAAGCTCATTAAGCATACATTAAAATATTTTTTAAAACTTTTAACATTCATATAGGATGTATGACAGCATCCTTAAAACAATCCCCCTTTTGGGATGTTGTCACACATCCTATATGAATGTTAAAAGTGTTAAAAATATTTTAATGTAGGCTTAATAAACTTTGTATATTGTTTTACTATATGACAAACGCTAGTGCTTTTTTCCTTTATATTGGCGTTATGAGTGTGTAAACTGTTGTCGCTATATAAATCGGGTATAATAATAATAATAATAATAATGAGTGACAGCCTTCAAAGTAATTTTTTTTCTATCCTTATAGAGGTACTGTACATTTTTCTTATTGCCACGTTAACAATTTTTTTTTCTTAGTGCCACGTTAACAAATTTTACTTCATATTTCATTTGTTATGAACATGTACCAGAGGTAATGTCCTAAATAAATGTATTAAAAGAAAAAAAAAAGAAAAAAAAATAGTCTGTTTTGCAAACTAAGTGGCACAGATGCAGATTATAGAAGGAAGAAGAGAATGCTGAGCTACTGAGAGAACAACTTGGGCAACATTTCTGCTTTCTGTGTGATATTTGAGGATGAATTGTTCCTTAATACCTGCAGGGGCAGAGGTCAATGTGAGCTTGTTTTAAAGCTCAATTAATGCTTGGGAAGAATATGTAAATACTTTAATATCTATGACCTGACAACAGATTCACTTTAAGCACATACAATAATGCTTTCCACCAATGGTTATATTTAATTATATGTTGCCTTTTCTATACACCCCTCTCCTCCCCCATTCCCCAAATAATTATACTGTACCTGTAAATCTATTATATAACAAGGTGGTAAAACATCATATTTCAGTGAACATTCTTAACAGCAATTGAAGTAGAATTAATGCTATAACTAACTGTGGGTGTTTCATTTTTTTTTTTAGTAGTGGAAGACTTGCCCCCCTCTCTGCTGTCATTTGAGAGCAGTATAAAGAAGCGGCAGGATCGGATAATGGAGCAGCTGGTGGAATTAAGTGTCAGACAATTACAGGCTCTGCCTTCTGTCCAGCAGAGTTCTCAGGAGCAGAAAGAGGCTGCTAGCATTCAGCCTTCTGACAGGTATGTGGGAAGGGAGAAATAATAAATCCAGGGTGCACTGTGAATGATTGTGTGAGGAAAATAACTGGAGAAGGATGTAGGCAACCTCAGTACATCAACTGTGGTCAAACTTCAAATGCTATCATGCCTCTCCATTTAGGAGTCATGCCTGTAGCTGTCGGTCTTGCAATTTCTTATGGAATTTGTAGTTTTTCCACAGCTGGAGTGACGAGGTTGCCTATCATAGTTGGTAAGGTTGCAAAAAAACATCAGTCCATCCAGTTCCACCTGAGAGTGTGTGTGTGTGTCGCTACCATTTCCAATATCCCTCTACATTGTATTCACAAAGAAACAGTTCTAAACGTTTTTAAAATGTATTTACGTATTTACACTCCCCGCTGACAGCACCAACTGTCGAAGGGAGTTCCACATCCTTACTGCTGTAACAAAAAAGAACCCCTTATGCAGTTTAAGATTGAATCACTTTTCGTCCAGCTTTGTGTGGCTGTGTGTCTTCTTTAGGGACCTAAGATTCAACAGTTTTCTCCCAATGAAATAGTCACCATTCAAAGATTTGTATATTGCAATCATATCCCCTCCTGAGCATCTCTTCTCCAGGGAGAATAAGCTTAATGTTTGAAGTCTTTCCTCATGACTGAGGTCCTCCTGTCCCCTTATTAGCTTTGTTTCCCTTCCCTGGACTCGCTCCAGCACATCCTTCCTGAGGATTGGTGACCAGAACTGGACTGCAGTTTCAAAATGTGACCAAACCAGTGTTTTATAAAGTGGTAGAAATATTGTTTTTTTCCCCTCTTTAGTAAATACCCTTTTAATTACATGCTAATAGTCGGATAGCTTTGCCTCCTGCTGCAACCTGGCATTGCATGCTGTTGTTGAGTTTGTGATTTACTAGTACCCCCAGAACTTTTTCCATCTTCAGTCCCCCCAGAGGTCCCCCCCTAGTGAGTAGTTTGCATGCATATTTGTAGCTTCCAAGTGCGTTGCTTTCAATTTTTCAGTATTTAACCTCATCTGCCATATACAGTGCCTTGAAAAAGTATTCATACCCCTTTCATTTTTCAACATATTGTCATGTTACAGCAAAAAACGTAAATGTATTTACCCCTTGAAATTTTCTATATTTTATCAAGTTACAACCAAAAACATAAATGTATTTTATTGAGATTTTATGTGATAGACCAACACAAAGGGGCACATAATTGTGAAGTGGAAGGAAAATGCTAAAAGTTTTCAAAAGTTTTCACAAATAAATATCTGAAAAATGTGGCGTGCTTTTGTATCCAGCCCCCCTGAGTCAATACTTTGTAGAACCACCTTTCACTGCAATTACAGCTGCAAGTCTTTTTGGGTATGTCTCTACCAGATTTGCACATCTAGAGTGCCATTTTTGCCCATTCTTCTTGCAAAATAGCTCAAGCTCTGTCAGATTGGATGGAGAGCCTCTGTGAACAGCAATTTTCAAGTCTTGCTGCAGATTCTCAATTGGATTTAGGTCTGGACTTTGACTGGGCCATTCTAACACATGAATATGCTTTGATCTAAACCATTTGATTGTAGCTCTGGCTGTATGTTTAGGGTCGTTGTCCTACTGGAAGGCGAACTTCTCAAGTCTTTTGCAGACTCTAACAGATTTTCTTCTAAGATTTCCCTGTATTTGGCTCCATCCATCTTCCCATCGACTCTGACCAGCTTCCCTGTCCCTGTTGAAGAAAAGCATCCCCACAACATGATGCTGCCACCACCATGTTTCATGGTGAAGATGGTGTGTTCAGGGTGATGTGCAGTGTTAGTTTTCAACCACACATAGCGTTTTTCTTTTAGGCCAAAAGTTCTATTTTGGTCTCATCTGACCAGAGCACCTTCTTCCACATGTTTGCTGTGTCCCCCACGTGGCTTCTCGCAAACTGCAAACGGAACTTCTTATAGCTTTCTTTCAACAATTGCTTTCTTCTTGCCACTCTTCCATAAAGGCCACATTTGTGGCGTGCACAACTAATAGTTGTCCTGTGGACAGATTGTCCCACCTGACCTGTGGATCTCTGCAGCTCCTCCAGAGCTTGGGATATCTTTTTTATAACCTAACCCTGCTTTAAACTTCTCCACAAGTTTATCCCTGATCTGTCTGGTGTGTTCCTTGGTCTTCATAATGCTGTTTGTTCACCAAGATTCTCTAACAAACCTCTGAGGGCTTCACAGAACAGCTGTATTTACACAGGGATTAAATTACACACAGGTAGAATCTATTTACTAATTAGGTGACTTCTGAAGGCAATTGGTTCAACTAGATTTTAGTTAGGGGTATCAGCGTGAAGGGGGCTAAATACAAATGCACGCCACACTTTCAGATATTTATTTGTAAAAAAAATTTGAAAGCCATTTATCCTTTTCCTTCATTTCACAATTCTGTGCCACTTTGTGTTGGTCTATCACATAAAATCCCAATTAAATACATTTACGTTTTAGGTTGTAACATGACAAAATGTGGAAAATTTCACGTGGTGTGAATATTGTGGAAAATTGAACTATGTATTCCAAGCACTTTATCGGTTATGAACAAGTTAAGCAAAATTGGTCCCAGGACAGAGCCCTGGGGTACCCCATTCTCAACTCTATACCATTCAGAAAATATGCCATTAATCACCACCCTCTGTATGCTCTCCTGCAACTTGTTTTCTATCTAGGTACTGTACATACAATATCATCAATGCCAAAAGACCTCAATATGTAAATTAAGCATTTGTTGGGTACTGCATCAAATGCCTTAATGAAATCTTGATACACTACTTCCATAGGCCTTCCTCTATCTAAACTACAGCTTACCTTATATTGATACAATCTTCATCAGCAATTTCTTGGATATGATCCCTTATCATTCCTTCTGATAGTTTACATACTATTGATGTTAGGCTGACTGGTCTGTAGTTTCCAGGTATAAACAGTACTATGCAAATGTTTTAGACATGATATTTCTTTGCTTTTGTTTTGCATGAATAAGTATCTGCTTGTATTTCTCAGCATTGAGGACACCATTGATCCTAACAAAATCTACAACTCCATTTGCAGAAATGCAGCCCCAAACCTGCCAGGAACCTCCACAATACTTCACTGTTGCCTGCAGACTCCTCTCTCCAGGCAAACAAACTGCCTTTTGGTACAGCCAAATCATTAAAAATTTGACTCATTAGTCCAGAGCACCTGATGCCATTTTTCTGCACCCCAGTTCCTATGTTTTCATGCATAGGACATGGAAAAAAAGGCTAAGCGACTCAACTATGCACAAAAACAACCTGCTGGTTGAAAGAAAAAAACTGACTTAACTATGGCCAGCTTTAGTTTATTGCCCTGCCTCCCTATTGTTTCTAAAAAGAGATGGGTCTCCTTCTCATCCTTGGGGTTAGGGGGCCTTTAGCATGTACCTACAAATAATTTTAATTTTGTTTCATCCCTTTGAAGCTCCAGCTGCAAAGACTCCAGCTCATCACCAGCCCTGTTAGCAATGTCATCCATCATACAGTAGAACCTTGGATTACGAGCATAATCCGTTCCAGGAGAATGCTTGTAATCCAAAGCACTCGCATATCAAAGTTTCCCCATAGAAGTCAATGGAAACAAAGATAATCCGTTCCGCATTTTAAAATATTATTGTGATCTCTAGACATGATCCAAGTGTACTCCCAAACATCCTTTCTCTCTTTTAGAGCACCCTCCAGCAATATTTATTTTACTTTTGTACATGAAGCATGAAAACAGCTTTTATTACTCCTCGTGAGGTCCTCACCAGACTAACAAAATTCTTGCAAGGGGCAGCTTTTGGGAGAAGGAATCAGCAGGGTGCCCTGGGTCAGTTCCCATTGAGGTGCACCATGCCCTACCCAGAACTACTTCTCCCATAGGGCACTTTCCCTACAGACAGTGTGTGGGCAAACGCTTGGGAGGCAACAGTATATAGTTTTGCTAAGACAGAAATCAATATATGCTTTGAGACACAGAGGGATATGGTGATATAGCAGGGGAGAGCTCAGTCAGCGCTGACAATTCTGTTTAGCAGCAATGTTGTGAGCCAGTAACAGAAAGTTAGGTGCTCACTGGATTTCTGGAAGGATCACAGGTATTTTCTGTGTTTTTAAAAAGACAAACAAAAAATGTGCACTTATTGCAGTACTGAATGTTTTTAGTTTGCCCTGACATACACTTTAATCATTTATTTCATTCCAGACTATCTCTTCCCAAAAGTGTTACAAGTGTATGGCATTCTGAACATACCTCCACAGTCTGCATAGATTTGAGAGACACTTTGCCTAATGCACTTGTTAAGACGGGTACAGAAAACAACCCTGAAGGGCAAAAAAATGAGCTGAAAAGAAATAATTTGCCTCTAAATGAGTAAGTACAGCAAACATGTTATTTGCTTTTGTACCACTAGATGGCAGTAAAACCGTTCTGACAAACCATTTTCTCTTGTTAGGAGTGCCATTTTCCATACAAGTCAAGTACTGTATTCAAGATGCACACATACCTGTACACTAGGTTTTACAGTTGTCCGGGGACAAATTGAGAATCTGCAGAATTTTAAAGCTGAAATTAGGGAAAACGGCTAAAAACACAATTGAATTACATAAATAGATATACATTGAAGCTTTTAGGTGCCATGATATTTAAAATTTTGTTCAGCCAGTCTTGTGATTTAGGCCCTTGAAGCCCCGATTCTTGGTCATCAGTGGTCCCACTGATGGGACCGATTCCTTAGCTGAATGGACCCATTCCTTAGCTGATTGCACAGTGACAGAGAAGCAGCACTCTATTGAGATAGTAATATTGTATTTTCCCCTCCTATACTCCTATTCACAAGGGTGGATTTACTAAAACCGAGGAGTGCAAAATCTGGTGCAGCTTGTTCAATTAAAGCGGAGTTCCTGTCCGCCAAACACTTTTTTTTTTTAAAAGACTCCTCTGTACTTGTCTAAACATACATTAACATTTAGAAAATGTCATATGTGTACAATGTATATGTAAAGCGCTGCGTAAATCAACGGCGCTATATAAGTACCTTAAATAATAATATGTGTGGTCATTTTAGTTGATGTAAAAATATTTGATTACTAACCGGATCTCGGGAAGCAGGCAGGTTCCATGTTAGCTGTGGGCATCTGAAGCCCTCTTCTCTTAATTTCCGGGATTTGGTGCAGCTGGCTACCCAGCATGCACCTCCCAATATTGCGCCTGCGCAGACTGGTCCCAAGCAGATATGCTCTACTTCCTCCCGGCAGATGCAGTTCTTAGAGAATGGCGCCTAACTCCTCCCGATTTCGTCGCTAGGTGATTCACAAAGACTCTTGGGATACATGACGCCGCTATCCCAGGAGCCCTTGTGAATTGTCTAGTGACGTAATCACCTAGGCGGCCGCAGCCAGAAGTGCTGCTGAAAAAAAAGAAACAAGGTATTTACTTACAAAAAAAACCCCAAAAACTTGCCATTGGTAAAAGCTTTCTATACTTTTAGCATACATTGCAACAATAAAAAATGGGTGGAACTCCCCTTTAAGCTTTGACAATAAAAGCTCCCAATACCTATGAAGCTTAGGGCAGCGTTATAGCATATGCACCAAGTCTCCATGATATACGGGGAACTTTAACTGTCATTTTGTTTATTTATTTCTAACATGGTACCATTAACTCACAGGTCAGAGCATACATGTAAAAGCATGTTACTGTGCCAGCTTCGCTCCACTAAGAGAGAGTCTAGTTCTGACACTTATGACAACAGGCTCCAACAAGCACATGCTAACGGACATGAACATGAGGATAAGATACCAACCTCTCGAAGGCGAAGGTTGGAGAAGAGGAGTGACGTTGGTCAATATACACAACAATCACCGGAAAAAGGGTGCAGTGTTACAGAACAAGACTTGAAAGAAGAAGAGCCCCAAAAAAGCAACCTGGAGCCACCTGAAATAATACAGATACAAGCCATGTAAGAGTCAACCCGCCTATTGCCTTGCTGATACTTGCTTTCTAATTTTTCTTCACTTATCAGACAGAATTTTTTTATATTGAGTGCTTCAGCAAGATAACTGATTATTACCTGAATGGGTTCTTTGCATACATGTTGGCAGTGTGCTTATTTACAATAAACCTATCACAAAAACTGAATATATGATATAAAAATACATAAAAAGACTTTAAAGCAGAGCTCCAAATACTGTAGCTGCTGACTTTTACTATTAGGACACTTACCTGTCCAGGAATCCCGTGATGTTGGAACCCCAGCCGATTTTTCAATCAGCTCTTAGGTGCTGTCACCGCCATTCCTCGTAAGGGAAACCGGCAGTGAAGTCTTGCGGCTTCACAGCCCACAGCCGGTTCTCTACTGCGCAGGCGCGAAGCGCGCTGCACTTTCTCAATGGCCTGGCAGAGGTGGCAGGAGGAGGGGGCCACGGCAAAGTCTCCCAGAAGTGGGGAGGAGTACCTGTCAAAAACAGGGGGGAAGGAAGCAAACAAGCGGAGCTTCCCCTTTTGGGTGGAGCTTCGCTTTATTTTGAAAAACCAAAGATCAAAGGATTATTGGATGCAGACAGCTAAAGTCACAGGCAAATCTCCACTTTTCTTCTTAAAATTTTGCAACATCCTGTTCACTTTCAGCCTCAGAGCTTGCTAATTGGTCAGGATGTACATCCCATTAAATGACCCATAGTGGCCTACTGGTTTTGTGCAGAGACATCATTCCTACATGACTATTGGGTCCCTATATGGTGATTTGCATGCCTCTTCTTGTTGTTCATATCTGTGGATTGCCGGTGATTTTGCGTTTGGATTTATGGACACAAATTTTCGGTCTTTGTTTACTGTACTGTTTCTTTTTCTTCCATTGTATTGAAAATTCTAACTTCAATAAAAAGAAATTATACAAAAAAAATAAAAAAAAGACCCATAGTGAGAATCAGAAGAGGTGAGAGTTTTACAGGAAAAGTTACTTTTTTTTTTTTTTTTTTTATATCATGCACTTAATGACTTCAGCTCCGGAAGGATTTGCCCCCTTAAGCCCCATACACACTATTAGATTTTCTGCTGATTTTTGTCTTCAGATTTACCAAAACCAGTGCAAGGACCTGCCTGATTGCATACAAATTGAAACTCCTAAGGTTTGACCTCGTATTTATATGGTTTTGGTAAATCTGAAGGAAAAAATCAGCAGCAAATCTGATAGTGTGTTTGGGGCTTTAATGACCAGGCCTTTTTTGTGATATGGCACTGCGTTGCTTTAACTGACAATTGCGCGGTCGTGCGATGCTGTCCCCAAACAAAATTGATGTCCTTTTTTTACCCACAAATAGAGCTTTCTTTTGGTGGTATTTGATCACCCCTGCGGTTTAAATTTTTTGCCCTATAAACAAAAAAAGACCGACAATTTTGAAAAAAAAAAAACATTTTTTTTTTTTACTTTCTGCTATAATACAAATCCCAAACATTTAAAAAAAACAAATTTTTTCATCAGTTTGGGGCGATATATATTCTTCTACATATTTTTGGTAAAAAAAAAATCACAATAGGCGTATATTGATTGGTTTACACAAAAGTTATTGCGTTTACAAACTACGGGATAGATTTAGGGACTTTTATTTATTTTTTATTGTTTTTACCGCGGGTGGCGATATGCGATTTTTTTTTTTTTTTTTTTAGCGGGATTGCGACATTGCGGCCGACAAATCTGACCTCCAAATGACACTTCTTGGGGACCAGTGACATTATTACATTGATCAATGCACTGATCAATGTAAAAATGACACTGGCAGGGAATTGGTTAAGTGTGTTCCCTGGGTGTGTTGTAACTGTAGGGGGGATGGGCTCACTGGACATGACAGAGATCACTGTTCCCGATCACTGCGAACAGAAGATCTCTGACATGTCAGGCAGAACGGGGAATCGCCTTGTTTACATTTACAGTTCCCCGTTCTGCCTCTGTACACAGCGACTGCGGGTCGTTGGTGGACATCGAGTCCTCGGGCACATTCCAGCAACATGCGGCGGGCATGCTCGTGCCCGCTATCCTCCTTGCACAGACCGACGTACACCTACGGCAGTTTGCGCAGGGGAGCCGACCTGCCGCTGTATAATGACGGCGGCTGGTCAGCAAGAGGTTAAAATGTTCTCTGACAGCTTCACTTTCGGCCTCATGCACACTGGATGATTTGCCAACTCTCCTAGAAGCCTTTCCTCCTGGCAGCAGACGTTTGGCGCATGTAAAAGTGTGTAATGCGTTTTGACGTGTTTACAGGCATCAATCGCTTAGGCGATAATTCATTTCATTGGCCAGAATAATAATTTATTCTGGACATTGAAACGAATTAACGCTTAAGCACTAAACGCGCCCCGAGGAGCAGCTGAAAAAACATCCAGTGTACATGAGGCCTTATAGATCTGGTGAAAGCCACCTATTCTTAGGCCTCTTTCACACGGGCGGCTGTTCTGCCGCTGTTAAAAGCATGTTTTGTTATTTTGAAATTCCAGGACTCCAGGCACAGCAATCACTTGCAGTTGTACATTACAATTAGCTGCGTTTACTTGCGTTTACATGCGGCTGCGTTGGAACATTCTTGCCATTTCTGATGTGCTTCCTGTTTTCTTTCCTTGTTGCTGCTGTTGCTATCCGCAGGAGAAATAGCACACTGCGATTACCTGCAGTTATGTGCAGATAGCTGCAATAAATCGATCCTGGACGCAGCCAAATTTATTCTTTCTAACCGCACAAAGCCACATGTAACGAAACCGTTGCTAAATGCAGTGTGTGAATGGGGCCATAGGAAAGCATTGTGTGAGTTTAGCTGCGGTAGATAACTTGATCTATCCGCAGCTAAAAGCTGAATTCTATCCGCCCGTGTGAAAGGGGCCTTACTGTGTCCATGTTAACAAGACCTTAATGTTTCTGATTCGTATTTCAGTCTGTCACTTTGAGTATTGAGGAGATTTTCCCTCATTTCTTGTTCCTGTGACACCCATATAAAATGAGGGGGAGAGGTTGAGGTTGTCAGTGGAATAGGAAGGCAAAAACGGCAATAAGAATATTGCCAGAGGTTCTAATTGCTAAACCAATTTTTTATTCCACCTGTGTCCTCAAAAGGGACATGCAGTAAAAACCTGAGAGATGAGACAGTGCAGATAGTGACCTCATTCAGGTATCTGGGCATTCAGGTGACCCCAGACCCATCTCAATATCTTACTTATAATTTAGTTCTCCTTCTCAGTAGGTTTTGCGATAAATGTTCCGCCTGGTGTAAATTACCTCTGTCAGTAGTCAGGAGAATAAATCTCATTAAAATGGTTTGGGCACCACAATTGCTATACATATTTAATAATTCCCCAGTGTGGATCCCCCGGAGATGGTTTGAAAGAATTGAGTCCCAATTCAGAGAACTAATATGGCATAAAAAAATAGCTAGGATCAGGCTAGCAACATTACAATATAATAAAGATGAAGGGGGGGGGGGCTTGCGGTCCCCCATCCCAGGACCTATTATCTTGCATCCCAGCTACAACAGCTGGGGGGCTAGGGGAACGATGGACCCAACTGATCCTATTCGTAGACTACTGGATATAGTAGGTGACAATGAGTCTGCACTTACAAGACTGGAGGCAGGTTACCTGCATTTAGACCCTGGAGCCCCCACTGTGAAATTGTTGAATACATTATGGTCCTACATTAGAAAGCTGTTGGGGATAAAGGGTTTTTTGACCCATACACCCCTATGGCACAACAGACAATATAGAGAAATACTGAAACTCAGAGGATTCAGGAACTGGTAAGAAGCAGGCATAAATATATATTTCTCAATTATATAATGGCCCTACCATCAAATTGTTTTCTGAGATCCAGGCAGAATTCGGGATCCCACACAACAATTTCTACAAATATCTACAGTTACGCCATGCCATACAAACACAGGAAAAAGCCACTATGCTACAGCAGTCCGACCATGCGATAATACAAAACATTCTTATGGAAAATGTTAAAAAGGAAATGATCTCCAGGTGCTATAATATTCTCCTTGCACAGATACAAGACCCTACCAGGCTACCCCGTAGGCAGGGTTGGGAGGGCGATGTAGGAGCCATCCATGGGGAGAGCTGGGAGCTATGCCCCTCAGCTGCTCCCCTGGTTTCAGTGTCGGCGTCCCAAAAGCTGTCTCATCTATATCTATTACATAGAGCTTACAGAACTCCCCTACAGCTTCACAGGTGGGGTATCAGGGACTCCCCCCTCTGCCCGAAATGTGAATGTGACCATGGTGATCTCCTCCATATGCTCTGGAAATGCCCTAAACTTTTCAGGTACTGGAGGGAGGTCCTAGACACGATATCTACAGTATACGTGACATCTGTACCATGGGATTCAGTTGTCTGGCTATTGGGAGCACTTGATAATGACACACTGACTCCATCAGCACATACAGCGATCCTGAGACTACTGTATGTAGCGCGCAAGCTAATTGCTCAACTGTGGATCACTCCAAGAGTGCCCACCAGAGGGAAATGGGTGGACAGCGTCAACAAACTACTGATTAGAGAAAAACGAACGTATCAACATAGAAAAGTTCCACTTAAATTTTACTCAATGTGGCAGGCGTGGTTGGATGTCCCTGGTCTAGCCCCTCATCAACTGATCAAAGACAGGCTATTATTGGGATAGATGTAAAGAAAACCGTTACCTGGTAATTACCAAATATGGAAAAAAACAAAGTTCAAGGGTGGCACTGATACTGCTGGGGGTCATGTTATGATAACCAAATTACACTGACCAAATTCACAGTTGAGACATGAAAGGTTATGAGAACTACACTGGTCAATTATCCATGCTTTATCTTTTCATTTAGTTAATTGTTATGTTTACTTAATACGACTCAATAACGGAGTCACTGTACCGTACAAGTCTGCACTTTAATGCATAAGGGAATGTTCCATGGTTTATGCTCCTTTCATTGTTTACTTTTTCTTTCCTTTCTACCGGACATACTGTATACCTGTACACTGAATGGTTTATGTTATGTACTGTGCAAGACAAAAATAAAAAGTTTTTTCTGAAAAAAAACAAAAAACCTGACAGATGTGAAAGTGATAAAAGTGTGATGCTTACATGCAATTCTTACTTGTGGGGATTATGTACCTAGAGCACCCGCGAATTGTGAAAAACCGCAAATTTTCAATGTGGTCAAAAAAATGCCTATAAATGCCTATTTTTATAAACCCTAAATATGCCCCCAAATATGCTCCATCCCTTATTGACTTGAAAATCTTTAGGCTCTGGTGCTGTTGATGGTCCTGGTTGCGGTACTTCGGTACCTTCTGCATTGTCTCCTGTAGCGAACTTCTGGTACAATTTCCATGCTTTCTCACGGATGATGTTACTATCCAAGGGGATGTTCTTCTTCCTGGAGTCAGGAAACATGAGAACACTGAGCATAACACTCGAGATAGCTACAAGCGGTAAACTGTTATGATGCGGGAATGGTGGGCTGGGATTTCCACAAACAATTATTGGTTAGATTCTAAGGGAAAAATCCACGAATGACTGAGGCCTCGAAGTCTGAACCGCGACTTTTTGGGGTTCGACTTCATATACAATATTGGGTATTAAAGTGAATGAGTCAATCAGTCCAGTGTGACATAATTCCCAGTATGAAAATTTTCCCAAAGCAAATCTCCAGTTCCTTTACCACTTGTGCTCAAAGTATAGATGTATACTCGCCCCTTTTTACAGGCAGGTCAAAAAGGGGGCTGAGATCCCCCTGGGATTAGGCTCCACTGTGTTCCTCCGATTTTTGTGTTGCTCATAATGACCAGACGGGAGATATAATAAAAAGTTTCATAGTGCAGTATTTATTAAAAATATTTGGTAGTATAAAAGGTAATGGTTACACTCACATGTAATGGTGCCTGTAGCAGATACCAGTATATACAGCGTGTATGGGAAGGGATATTATCTCCGGATCTGCCACGGAGCCGGCGTGCATTCCAAGCCTCGCTCTTGAGTCTCGGCCCAGAGGGGATGTAACACGGCACCCAGAAGTGATGGTCTTACGCTTCGATGTATGTTTCACCAAAGGTGGCATCTTCAAGAAGTCTTTAGAAAAGTCATCTTTGGTGAAATGTATGTCGAAGCATGGGACCATCCCTTCTGGGTGCCGTGTAACATCATCTCTGGGTCGAGACTCGAGAGCGAGGCTTGGAACACATGCCGGCTCCGTGGCAGATATACTGAAGCCATCCCTTACCATGCACACTGTATATACTGGTGCCGATTACAGGCACCATTATATGTGAGTGTGACCATTACTTTATGTTATACAGTGCCTTGAAAAAGTATTCATACCCCTTGAAATTTTCCACATTTTGTCATGTTACACAACCAAAAATGTAAATGTATTTTTTTGGGATTTTATGTGATAGACCAACACACAGTGGCACATAATTGTGAAGTGGAAGGAAAATGCTAAATGGTTTTAATTTTTTTTTTACAAATAAATACCGTATATACTCGAGTATTTGCCGAGTTTTTCAGCACTTTTTTTTGTGCTGAAAAAGCCCCCTTGGCTTATACTTGAGTCACTGTGCCCATCTGCAGCCTCATGCGCCTGATCTCCCGGCACTGTGACACTCAGTCTGGTCGGCGGCTGTCCAGTGTAACAAAGCCCCGCCTTCTCCTCGTCCGTGATAGGCGGACTCACTGCTGGGAAACTGAATCAGTGTTCCGTCACGGACGAGGACGAGGACGAGGAGAAGACGGGGCTTTGTTACACTGGACGGCTGCCGACTAGACTACATGTCACATCGCCGGTGTTCTGGAGATCAGGTACATGAGGCTGCAGATGGACACAGTGAGGCAGGGAGATGGCACAGTGAGGCATGCAGAGGGCACAGTGAGGCTGCAAATGGGCATAGTGAGGCTGCAGATGGGCATTGTTGACCCTCTTTTCCTATTACAGTAGCTGCTGCATTTCTCACCCTGGGCTTATACTCAGAGTCAATACGTTTTCCCAGTTTTTTGTGGTAAAATTATGTGCCTCGGCATATATTCGGGTCAGCTTATACTCGAGTATATACGGTATGTGAAAAGTGTGGTGTCTATTTGTATTCAGCCCCCCTGAGTCAGTACTTTGTAGAACCACCTTTCACTGCAATTACATCTGCAAGTCTTTTTGGGGATGTCTCTACCAGCTTTACACATCTAGAGAGTGCCATTTTTGCCCATTCTTCTGTGCAAAATAGCTCAAGCTCTGTCTGATTGGATGGAGAGCATCTGTGAACATCAATATTCAAGTCTTACCACAGATTCCCAGTTAGATTTAGGTCTGGGCTGTAACTGGGCCATTCTAACACATGAATGTGCTTTGATCTAAATCATTCCATTGCAGCTCTGGCTGTACGTTTAGGGTCGTTGTCCTGCTGGAAGGTGAACTTCCACCCCAGTCTCAAGTCTTTTGCAGACTCTAACAGGTTTTCTTCTAAGATTTCCCTGTATTTGGCTCCATTAAACTTCCCATCAACTCTGACCAGCTTCCCTGTCCCTGCTGAAGAAAAGCATCCCCACAACATGATGCTGCCACCACCATGTTTCACAGTGGGGATGGTGTGTTCAGGGAGATGTGCAGTGTTAGTTTTCCGCTACGCATAGGGGGTTATTCACGAAAGGCAAATCCACTTTGCACTACAAGTGCATTGCAGGTGCACTTGAAAGTGCGCTTGGGAGTGCAGTCGCTGTAGATCTAAGGGGAACATGCAAGGAAAATAAAAAAAAGCATTTTTGCTTGCACATGATTGGATGATAAAACCAGCAGAGCTTTCCCTAATTTCAGAGCTTCCGCTGAGATCTACAGCGACTGCACTTACAAGTGCACTTGCAGTGCACTTGTAGTGCAGAGTGGATATCCCTTTAGTAAATCAACTCCATAGTGTTTTGCTTTTGTGCCAAAAAAGTTACATTTTGTTCTCATCTGACCAGAGCACCTTCTTCCACATGTTTGCTATGTCCCCCACATGGCTTCTCGCAAACTGCAAACGGGACTTCTTATGGCTTTCTTTCAAAGAGTGGCTTTCTTCTTGCCATTCTTCCATAAAGGCCAGATTTGTGGAGTGCACAACTAATACATGTCCTGTGGACAGATTCTCCCACCTGAGCTGTGGATCTCTGCAGCTCCTCCAGAGTTACCATGGGCCTCTTGGCTGCTTCTCTGATTAATGCCCTCCTTGCCCGGCCTGTCAGTTTAGGTGGACGGCCATGTCCTGGTAAGTTTGCAGTTGTGCCATACTCTCCGTTTTTGGATGATGAAATGAACAATGCTCCATGAGATGTTCAACGCTTGAGATATTTTTTTTATAACCTAACCCTGCTTTAAACTTCTCCACAACTTTATCCCTGACCTGTCTGATGTGTTCCTTGGCCTTCATGGTGCTGTTTTTTCACTAAGGTTCTCTAACAAACCTCTGCAGGCTTCACAGGACAGCTGTATGTATACTGAGATTAAGTTACACACAGGTGGACTCTATTTACTAATTAGGTGACTTCTGAAGGCAGTTGGTTCCACTAGATTTTAGTTAGGGGTATCAGAGTAAAGGGGGCTGAATACAAATGCACACCACACTTTTCAGATATTTATTTGTACAAAATGTTGATACCATTTATCGTTTTACTTCCACTTCACAATTATGTGCCACCTTGTGTTGGTCTGTCACATAAAATCCCAATAAAATACATTTAAGTTTTTGGTCATAACATGACAAAATGTGGAAGATTTCAAGGCACTGTATCTCCAGTCTGGTCATCTTATGTATGATTAACACAAAAATCAGAAGAACACACTGGAGCCTAATCCCACGGGTATCTCGGCCTCTGAGGCCAAAGCACTTTTTGACCTGCTTGTAAAAAGGGGTCCAACACCTCTGGTGAGTGTACATCCATACTTTGAGCACAAGTGGTAAAGGAACTGAAGATTTTCTTTGGAAGAAAAATCTTTTTGGTGCTGGGAATTAGGTCACACTGGACTGATTCATTCACTTTATTACCTAATATTCTATCTATATGCTACATATGCTACAAGAATTGTATGTAAGCGCCACACCTTTAATATCACTAGTGGATTTATTTCATTTAAAGGGGCAGCTACTTTTTTGTCTTTGCTTTTTTTTTTGTATGTTTAACATTAGGCGCCATACATTGGTTTAATTATTTTTCCAAAAACCCGAGAGAGGCTCCAACCCTCCCTCACTCTATCCCAAACAAAATAGTTTTGGCTGGAGTAAGGATTTAAGAAAGATAACTCTGTGCAAGACAGATGGGTGCAATATATGTAACAGGTCTGTTGTCCTAGAGTAGCGAGAGGTTTTATTTACTGTGAAAGTTCAGGGTTCGGCAGTACTTATACTTCAAATCTCTCATTGCAGCCCCGCGGAGATGATGGACAGGGAGAAGCTGGAGAAAGAAAGGAAAAGCAGGCAGCGCATGCAGACACAGCTGGAGGGCATGAAACCGCTGCACTCTGTGAGCGGACGGCAGCCCATGGCTCAGCAAACTCCCGTTCTCTTTCATCTGGTAAGACAGGAGTCATGTTATGTTAATCACTGAAAGGGTTTTCCACTTTCATTATAAAAATGTGGAAGTCGCTTCTGATTTTTTCTCTTCACTAGTCCGACCACCAACTAAGTGCAAACTGAAATTCATGGTCTAGTGGAAGCAGGTAGAAGTTTTGCTTGTCGATTCCAATTTTTTTTTTTAAAGTGAGCACTTACCTGATGGAGACAAAAACAATGGGGAGGGGGGGGCTTCTATTGCACCTCTTGTCCCTGGAAGTGGTGACGGGAAATGTGAGGATACTAAGTGGCATGAGTGCTGCTGTTGCAGGCAGTACCAGATCTGTGTGGGCGTTGGCGGCGTGGGCTGTAGACCACTGAGCAAGAGCAAGATGCTGGAACGAGGAGGTAACAGAGCAGGTGACAGGAATGTAGCCAAGACACAGGCTGAGCAAAAAAATTAACCTTTCAGCTTAGTATAAAAGACCATGTGACTCCATCTTTTTCCCCCCATGTGATAGTGGTGGTGCTTGGTAGACATGTGCACTGACAAAAAATGTGTTCGTTTTCGTTTCATTTGTTTTTTGCTGTTTTTGAAAATGCGAAAATTCGGATTTCCGAATTCTCAAATTCCAAATTTTAGATTTTTTGAATTTTTGAATTTCCGAATTTTCAAATTCGAAAATCTGAAAAAAAGAAAGAACATCAGTAAAATTCAAAATAATAACTAACTAATAATAACTAACTATTAAATTATAGGTATTGGAATTTCCTTTCAATTTTGGCTGTTTGTGAAAGTAACAAATACAAATTTATCTGAAATTACGAATTATCCGAAATAACGAATGGAATGGAACAAATTAATAATAAATAATTATAATAAAAAGGTTTTATTACTATTGTTATTATTTTTAGATCGTTACGTTCCAATCGTTCCAATAGATACAGCATTTCGTTATTTCAGCTAATTCGTAACTTCGGATAAATTCTTACTCGATACGTTCACTAACAGACAAATTTGAAAGGAAATTCCAGTACCTATAATTTAATAGTTATTATTTCAGATTTTCGGGTTTTCGAATTTTCGGATTTTCATTCTTTTGAATTTTCAGATTTTTATTCTTATTTTCGGATTTTCAAATTTCCTAATTTCGAATTTCCGAAATGTCGAATTTCCAGAAATTTCCCAACGAATTGACAAATTAGTTAGTCAGACAGTCCTCTCGTCTATATTCAGTCCGACTAGCACTATTCAGAGCTTACAGAGTTTACTGATTGCTTCCGGTGGCTGTACAAAGAGGTGGGGAGGCAAAAGGCAGGCTAGTATTTGCAGCCGGGGAGGGGTCTTACAGTAAACCTGTTGCTTTGCCATGCTGCATTAAAATGTAAATCCAAAAGACAGTTTTTCATATGTTTGACATCATGCCTCGCTGTTTTCTTAAAGACTTTAAAACTTTATTTTTTTAAAATAACGTAACAAACATGTCATACTTGCCTGCTCTGTGCAATGGTTTTGCACAGAGCATCCCCGATCCTCCTCTTCTTGAATCCCTTGCATGCTCCTCCCTTTCAGTGAATGCCCCCAAAGCAAGCCGTTTGCTTTGGGGGCACGCGTTCAGGCTCGCTCCTAAGCCGAATCTGTGTGTCCAAAGAGGAGCCTATGAGGAGAGAGAGATCTACTGCTCTCATGCACATCGCTGGATCAAGATCGGGCTCAGATAAGTATAAGGGGTGCTGGGTGAGAGGGGCTGCACTCCCACAGAATACATTAAGGTAAAAAAAATTTGGGTTTTTAGAACCACTTTAAGAAAATCATTTTTATAATCTGTTGCAAAGTTTCTTACCTGAAGATCCCGCCGGTAACAGCACTTCTATTACCAGCTGACAACAGTAGACTTCTGCCTTTCAATTAGCAGCAGCAATGTTGTCAGCCTGCTCTGACAGTTACTTCAGTTGGCCATTGGACTGCATATCAGATACCTCAGATAGATAGCCCATCAGCCAATAGATGGAGCTTGTATGGCAAGCTGACAACACTGCAGCTAATTGCTAGGCAGTTGGCCTACAACAGGAAATTCTGTTACTGGCAGGATCTCCAGGTAACAAACTTTGCAAAAGATTTGCAAAAAATTATTTGCTTGGGAAAACTGTATAAAGTAATACAAGATGCCAAATAAAGTGAAAATAGATTGAGGGCTTGCATACTATTTAAGCTTGTAAGTTTTGATCAGATTTAATATTGTGTTATTTCCCTCTTTAATTTAAACAAATCCAAGTGGATAAAAATGTAAGAAATCATTTCACTGTGTTCATTCATTCGTTGCTCTGAATAATTGACCTTAAAGTGTTACTAAACCCACAACAGTAAAATCATTCTATATATGCAATAAAGCATGCTTGTTATACTCACTGTGAAACCTAAGGGGTTAATCCTGTGCATTGTGTAAAAAGGCCATTTGATCCTGTATGCACAGATCCTCCCCTCCCTGTACAAGTCTGGATAAGACAGAGCCTTTGGTGTCAGGTTGCACATGCTCAGTTTGCTGTGTATTGCTAGAGAGGTTTTTTTTTTTTTCTTGGGAGAGTGCATGTGATCAGTACAGGGCCAATCAGCACTGTCCATACAGAGGATCAGGAGCCCTGCAGCCACATTGGACAGCTCAGTGCAGTATGAAAACTTCTCTTACAAGCTTCACCAGGAACTGATAGAAATCGCAAGACTGCTATATACTGCTGATGAGAAAAGTTATTTAGCTATTTATATTTATTACAATAATTGCATTTCCATGTTCTGTGTACTATGGGAGACCAGATATAGTGAATGCAGGTTCTGGGTTTAGTAACACTTTAACTTGAATAGTAAACCGTGTATGTTGTATTTTACAGGAGGCATCATACAGCCCAGAAATGGACATATTACCTATGTGTAGCAGGGAGGAGATGTTACTCCTCACTATACGGTTGTCTAGCTGCGGTCAAACAGTCACACCAGCCCAACACAGCGGTCGATTTCCAGCCTCTTCTCTCTCACAGGCAAACATCTACCACGCTTTGCTCGTCTGGCTCATCACTTTGGTGAGTGACATTGTAGATCTGTTTTGCTTAAAGATGAGCTCTAGCTTTACCTTCAATCTTGAGTTGTACAGACTCCTCTCCCATACTGATATGACTTACTTTGTATTGCACACTGTGACTTTCTCACTGTCCCTGGCCTGTTCCTTTTTTTTTTATTGGATTCTTTTAACCATGAAGCATCGGGAGGCGGTGTGGTGGGACTGAATCTGCAGAACTAAAGCTGTTTCTGTGCAGAATTACATATTTTTTGGTTTAAAAATGATTCCCATATATGTGTTTCCACTGTGTGTGTTTAACCACTTCAGCCCCGGAAGATTTTCCCCTTTAATGACCAGGCCATTTTTAACGATACGGCACTGCGCCACTTTAATTGACAACTGCGCGGTCGTGCGCTGTGCCCAAACAAAATTGGCGTCCTTTTCTTCCCACAAATAGAGCTTTCTTTTGGTGGTATTTGATCTACCTCTTTTTTGCGCTATAAACAGAAGAAGAGCGACAATTTTGAAAAAAACAAAACAATATTTTATACTTTTGCTATAATAAATATCCCCCCCAAAAAATGTAAAAAAATACATTTCTTCATCAGTTTAGGCCAATATATATTCTCCTACATATCTTTGGTAAAAAAAAAAAAAAATCGCAATAAGCATATATTGATTGGTTTTTCGCAAAAGTTAGAGCGTCTACAAAATAGGGGATGTATTTATGGCATTTTTATTTATTTTCATTTTTTTTTTTACTAGTAATGGCGACGATCTGCGATTTTTAGCGGGACTGCGATATTGCGGTGGACAGATCGGACAATTTTGACACACTTTTGGGACCAATGACATTTATACAGCGATCAGTGCTATACAAATGCACTGATTACTGTGTAAATGTCTCTGGCCGGGAAGGGGTTAACACTAGGGGGCGATCAAGGGGTAAATGTGTTCCTTCATGAGTGTTTCTAACTGTGGAGGGATGGGACTGACTAGAGGAGGAGACAGATCACCGTTCCTGATTAGTAGGAACAGCAGATCTGTCTCTCCTCTCCTGTCAGAATGGAGATTTGTGTGTTTACACGCACACATCCCTGTTCTGGTTCTCGTACCCGTGATTGCAGGTGGCCGATGGAAGCGGGCACATACCTTTCGGTGGCACGCGCGCGCCTGCTATTGCCCCTTTAAAGGTGCCGACGTACACCTGCGGTGATTTGCGGGAACGAGCCAACCTTCCGCCGTATAAGACGGTGGCTGGTTGGCTAGTGGTTAAAGGGTAACACCACTTTAATGGGAAAAAAGCAAATAAAAAAAATAATATAGTATATACGATTGCGACACAAGTCATATTGTAATTGAATAGTAAAATTATCTTTCCTTTTCAATCTGCAGCCCTGTAATTTTCTGTAAAATTCAATGCAATAAGGAGGCGTTTTGTATACAGATGGTGTACAGAGCGCCCCCAAGAAATTTTATTTCCTGCTTGTGTAATTGGTTCACTGATTTTCCCTGAAGTCTGCACTAAAATCAGATTTTGGTGTCATTTTTGGTGAGATACAAAGGGAAATTTTGTCTAAAGGGATGGAGATTCTGCATCTTTCTTCATTAGAAGTGCAGCAGCTGATTGATAATTATATAATCACTCCCATTCACATTAATTTTGCACAGGGACACAGACAAACCAACAGCTATTTCTTCAGGTTAACAAAAGGTAGGAATCTGCAACAAAGTTTGGTAATATCCCAGCAATGTGCATAGATCAACCAAAGGGGAATTTATTATTTTTTTTCTTCAACAAAAGTGGAGTTACTCTTTAACGGTTTGGCTGCAGTTTCTCTTTAAAGTGGACAGTAACTTTTCAAGTCTGCATGAATAAATTCCTGATGTGTAACAAGATACATATATATTTCTTTTCCACTCCCCATAGGTCAGTATCTAGCTTGCTCAGTACATCGACATAAGAGCTAACATACTAATGTGGGAAACTAACCTTTGACATTTTAACCTGTGTGTGTGTCACCTTGTGTGTCTGTACCAAGGCCAGACAATTTAGGGGATGGAAACTTCTGATCAGGGCCATTTAGGTGATTTCTGTTATCATTCTGATTTAAGAAGGAGCCAAACAACTATGTGATAATAATAAATGGCTTAATATAATCACTATCCTTAAATAAAATAGTTTTTGGCACGATCAGTCATATTTTCAATGTCAATGCCAAAATGTCATGATTTCTGCCAGGGTATGCAAACTTTTGAGCATGTAAGAACACTAAACGGGTGCTCCAGTGGAGCACCTGTTTAGTGATTTTTCTTGCCATTTATCTGTTTCATTACCCTAGTGGCCGCTTTCAAGGCTGCCTGAAGCTACCGATGTACCTGGCTTAGCAACTGGCTGTGGCTACAATTTACATGCTTGTGCTGGGGTTCAGCACCTATCCTTCTTTGACGTTATTGTCTAAAATTTTGAACACAACTATAGATGGTGTCATTGTTCTGGAGAAAAAAAAACTGATGAAGACATTGCCAGGAGGAGTATGGTAATCTCTGCTAGAGTTAATAAATGTCTATATGGGTTACATTTTACACATTACTGAGCAGACATACAATGAAAAATGTATCTCATTAGTGTCTATGATGACTCTGGTATATGCTCCTTTAGAATCCAGCTCTGGTTGCCATATTTTTTAGTAATTTCTGGTTCTCTTCTATTAAGGTGTCACCTTTAAGTCTTCAAGGCGAGGCAGAAGCCCCTTTCCAGGTGTTGGGGCTTCAACAAGTGTGGCGGGAGGAAGGACTGGCACTTTACGCTTGTGTGTCACCCAGGCATGTAGGAGCTCACCCAAGTCCCAAAATACGAAAACACAAGGTAAAAATATTAATCTATTATATAATCACTATTAGTCCAGCACATAGCATTTCTCGTTAACTTGTGTCTCTATTTTCCAACAATCAAATCTTAGTCACTTCTTATCTCTACAGTTCATACTTATCAATCCATTTATTTGGTACTTATCCTCATCCACTCTTGGGCTTGCTCTGGGGTGTTGAAAAAAAAGTCATTCCATCGTCCACCACTCTTAATCGAGCCAGATATGTCATTGAGTATTCAATTTCTTTTTCCTGGAGTTTTCACTTAATTTAATTAGATGTTGCACGTCGCTTCTGTAGCTCCAACAAAAAGTCTGGGAATCAGGGGCGTGGCTAGGTGGCAAAAAAAATGGGCTTCACCCCGAAGTCCGAGCCCAGCGCTGGGGGGGGGGGGTGACGCGCACTGACCCACACTGACCATTACACTAACCTACCTGACATACACTGACCATTACACTCACCTACCTGACATACACTGACCTACCTGACCCACACTGACATACACTGACCCACACCGACCTACCTGACCCACACTGACATACACTGACCCACACTGACATGATACACTGACCTACCTGACTTCAGGTGACGTGACCTCCTCCTCCTGCAGCTCAGCCTTAGTGTGCGGCGTGCATGTAGATTAGACATCTGGGCCAGGCACTCCAGGCAGCCAGAGCCATGACACATGAGAGGAGAGGAGAGCTGCCCACCCGAGCGCCGAGAGAGGATCTTCTCACAGTGGCGCAGCGGCTGCAATGTAATTCCCGCCTCCTGCAGCCTGCAGCGCCTATGATGGACATCGCACATCCCGCTGTCCCTGCATTGGACTAGTGCAATGTCCATCATAGGCGCTGCAGGCTCCAGAAGGCGGGACTTGCTATGTCACTCGGCCGCACTTGGGACAGATCTGTCCCCGCTCAGCGGCGGCTCTTGGGCTCAGGGCTAATAATAGAACTATGCATACCCCAGACCCGGGGCTTTTTGGGGACCCACTCGGGGCTCCAGCCACTGTCAGCCCCCCCCTGCCGATGCCACTGCTGGGAATATAGATAATTTGTTACTCTCAAACTGTATGTTTCCCTTTTGTCTTGCCTTCCGCAATACCAGATCTCGATCCTTACAATTTAGCAGTCTTGCTAATAATGGTCTTGCTGGTGCACCTGGTTGTGGTGATCTCGCTGGAACTCTATGAGCTCTCTCCACTCCAAATGCCATAGAAAACTCTGCATCCGGAAAGATCATTTTTATCCATCTCTCCACAAATTGACCCACATTCAATCCTTCTACTTTCTCTGGCATACCCACAAATCTTATATTATTTCTTTGCATGCGATTTTCCAAATCATCCATTTTTTGTTGCCACAGTACTATCTGTTTTTCTGTTTCTGCTGCTTTTTTTACTACTGGGGGGAGTTCATCCTCTAAAGTTGATACTCCATTCTCCACTTCATTCACTCTCCCCCGCATATTCTGCAGATCTTGCCTAAGTCCTATATCCTGCTTTAGTTCCTCGATTTTTCCCATTAACATGCCACTGCTCGACTGTATAGCAGCTAGTAATTGAGCGTTCATCTGATCCAGTGTGAGCTTTTTTTCCATTTTGTCAGCCGGGGGGGAGGGGTACTTGCTTTTAATGTTTCAGCTGCCAGCAGCCCGCCACTCCGTGTCTGTGGAGGGCTGCGTCCACTCTGCTGATTCCCGGTCCTTGTGTACTCCCGCAACCGATCCGCCGCTGTTTGTCTGTTCATACCAGCCACCTCACGCCTTCAGCCTTAGAATGATGCCATTTTAGGTCTCTCAGAGCTGCGGTCCCATCACAGCATAATGCCGGATACTAAAGGTTGGACACAGAGCTCACGCTAACCTCCTACACCTCAATCCATGTCAGCAGAGGCCAGCGGAAGCCACGCCCCAGTGCTCCAATACCTTAAGCGATACCTTTTTCTTGCAGTGCAATATGAGCCCATATAAAATGAATGAGTTCAAATCACATGCGATTCTTTGCAGTGCAATTTGAGCCCATTCATTTTGTATGGGCTCAAATTGCACTGCACCACACAAAAAATACATCTATTGGTATATGGTATTGGCAAGTAGTTGAGGAAAAGTATCGGTACTCGCTCTGAAAAAAATAGTATTAGTGCATCTCTAGTTTTGGTAAGGCTGCTTTCACACTGAAAGCGCTAGACTGTTAGCGGTAAAGTGCCACTCGTTTTAGCGGTGCTTTACAGCTGTTTTAGCGGCACTGCTTTTCGGTCACTAGTGGGGGCTTTTAACCCCAAAGAAGGGGTTAAAAACTCCTGTGTTGCAGCGCTCCTGAATTGCTTTATTAGGCGCTTCGGAAAGCGCTGCCCATTTATTGCAATGGGCAGGGGCGTTTTGGGAGCGATGTATACAGCGCTCCCAAACCGCCCCACAGATGCACCCATTGCAAATAATGGGAGGCAGCTTTCAGGCGCTTTACAGGCGCTATTTATAGTGCCAAAACGCCTGGAAACTGCCTCGGTGTGAAAGGGGTCTAAATCTAAGGGAAAATTGTACAAGAAAAGTATACAATGTATCGCCATCCTTAATACTAAAGGATCAGAGGGGTACACAAAAGAGGTGACTTCTCTAAGGCAGGATTATAACTTTAAAAAAACCTGCGCTAAAAGAAATGTAACCTTCCATTGAAATACTAACCTGAAGCAAGCAGATCTAAATAAGAGCAAGCGTGCAGCAAACAGTCAGAGATTTAGAAGGTGTCAAAGCTAGGGGCAGCCAGGTAAATATCATTTTCAGTGGTTAGCAATGGCATCTTGCATTTTCAGTACAGATATCCAGTAGAGCCCAGTTGTAGTCTCAGAAAAGGATAGCTTCTGTTTTCATAGCCTTACCTCCACTTTCCTGTTACTGCAGTTGTATGGGATGTCTTTATTAAAGCCTGTTATATTGATCCAGGGCAAAGAACGCCTGCGAGGAACCTCCAGTTTCTACCAGCAGATGTCACTGTACCTGTCGCACACCACCCTGCAGAGCGTCACCTGTTGGAGAGAGGAACTTAGTCATCAGTTGCAGGGTCAGCTCTTCACATTGAACGTGGATGTTCCGTCTGTGAGACTGAGTAGCATCACAGTACTCAATCCTGACCCAGAGGTAAGGAATTGCAGAAGCTAGAGGTGGTGACATGGGATGTAGTCACTTCACACTGAGAAGAATTGCTCTGGAGGCACTTTACAGGCATGACTAAAGGTGATCCTGTACTTTCCATCAACTTATAGGGGTGAAGGGAGGGGTCCTGATGCCACTGGAGTTTTCCACTACCAGTCCTGTAGTGGTATCAGAAGTAGCAGGATCACTGCCATTGTTTTCTTTCAATGATTTTTATTAATTTCAAAGAAAGCACTACAAATTATACAGTGCTTGTATTCAAAGCATCATATCAATACCATGACTAATAAATACAAAAAAGCAGTGTAATATTAAACTGACATACCCATTTCGCATGGTTGCAATTAACCAGTAAGGACCAATACTGTACAAAAAATCTGAATATATTGTACAGTCATACATTGTCTTCTTGATATTAATGCCACAAGTCGTAGCATTAAGGCAGACCATTGTGAATCACAGCAGCAAGGTTATGCCCTTGGGGGTTAACATCATGCTGTTACGGAAATATCTATACCTCACTTATACGATTAACGATACAAATATAAGTGATTAAACCTTTGTCTATATAAAAATAAAAACGAGTGATAACAGGGAAAAAAGATAAAAATTACATTTATTTACACAGAAAAAGAAGGTTAGAATGATTAGAATTTATCATATATCTCTATAGTGTTGGCTCTAGGCTGCAAAGTTAATTCTAAGTTAATTCAGGCATAAACTCATAATTGTTTTCAATGGACATATACAAGATATACAAAGTTATAAGATAAATCCTAGGATGAAAAAAAGGTTAGAAAGAAAGATAGACATAGATACTTTACACCGACAGCATGTCCCTCAGATGTTCTCGGGCTGGACTGCTGTAACCATTTAGCCCACTCCCTTTTATATGCATTCTCCCCCAATCAACAGATGCCACATATTGATTGGGTTAGAGATGTCACAGAATTCATGCTCGGACATTGCGACCCCCTCGGTGCCTACCAGTCTATGAATTAATGAACAATCTCCTTTGATCTCCTAGCCCAAACAGTCCCGACCGTAGTATGTTAATGGCCCCTGGTGAGTTGATTACCACCTAGGGGACCTTCCCTGATTCCCATCAGTGTATTGGAAGCATGTTAATGGCCCCCTGAAGAATGAATGCCTTAAGGTCTGCCAATAACCTTTGATCTAATCAACACCTCTAGGGCTTCTCGGGTTCACACCAAGGTAAATATATTTCTTAAGGTGAGCTTTGTTCTATCATGATATTAAGAAACATTCCCATATATGAAATATATATATACCCACACATAGATACCCACATATACACGTAGATATATATATACATATATATACACATACACCTATATATACATATACACATCCTATGGGGCAAGGCAGTTTAAATTGGAGTCCTTGCAATGGTCCACTTGAATCTCATTGATATAAATATGATATCCAATAATTCCATCACATTTCCCCCTGAAGTTCATTCTTGAACTTATGTCCTCCTTCAATGATCTTGCACCCACCCACAACAGCCCAGAAACCCCGACCCTTCCCCACCACCACTGCGGCCTCCTCTTCCTTTCTTGAACACGCTGGAACTCCTCAAAGTAGGCTTAAGATAGCAAAGAAATCCTGGTCCTTTGGAGACTCCACATTCAAACCATGAGTGTCTGTATTGCAATGTTTCATCACTCCTCTGCCTTGGAGGAGCGGAACTCCAACATTGATGGCGGGATCCTGGCATATCTAGTTCTGTATCTTTGTAAAACCATGTAATGGTTGCATCGATTGGATCGGACCGCGAGACAACACTTTTCAGCATGGTGAAGGAAAGTCCAGGAAAGTCTTATTCGTGACACGTTTATCTCAAGAAATAACTTGGTGGTCGCTGCTTCTTCAGGTGGGGTCGGGCGGGTCTCCAGACAGTCGTGCATGAATACAAAAAAAGAGAGAACGTTAGTGTACAGAGAAATGCTGGACAGGAACAGAGTGTTGGCCATTAAGACTAAATACTCATAAAGGGTGTAATGTGGACGAGTAGAGTGGGTTCCCACAGGGTACAGAGTCTGAGCAACAGCCAGTATCATCCATGGCCCTGGATGGTAGGGATAGACAATACTGTCTGTTATTGCCAGGTCCCTGGGTTCACCACACCTGCTCACGGGGCTCAGGTTAAAGTAGTAGGTAGACTAGGGGAGGTGAAATTACATTAAGACATAAAACTGGATGTCCAGGGATACTTTAGTTAAAATATGTTTTTTTGTTTGTTTTTGTTTTTATAAATAAGTCTTTTTTAAACAAAAAATGATATGACTGATGTCTTAGTTACATTATCTCGAGAAGATAGATGATAGAAATCAAAGGAAAAAAACTCAGAGAGCATAATAAAGAAGAAAAAGGAATGGAAGAGACGTGAGTAATGAAAATGAACAGGAAAAAATAGTGGAAACGAAAAAAAGAACAAAAAAGCGAAAAAAACTACAGATCGAACGCTGCTCCAACCAAGACTGTTAAAGAGCCTTGAATCTGTATATAAAAAAAAATGAATACATTGGTCAAAAAAAACATAATAAAAAAAATAAAAAACAAAAAAACAAAACAAATGTTTTTCTTAAAAAAAAAAAAAAAAACCCTCCTCTCCTATTAACAGTATTTTTGCAGGTCAGGTACAGAGATACTAACAACAAAAGGGAGAGAAAAAAAAATAAAAAATAAAAAAAATAAAAATAAAAATAATAAAAAAATGATTAAAACTTTTGGAATTTAGGTAAACCTGACTGCACTTTATTACTAAAAATTGAAGAGGCTTATCCCTGGAACAAGAAAAATATAGTTCTAGGGTCCTCTCTTACATGTGCAACTTCTTAGTACTGGTCTGGATTGGATCTGGCTTCCTCAGAGATTTGTTTCTGAGTTAGTGGCCTTTCTGTTCCTTGAGAGAAGATACCTTGTTGAGGTACACATTCTCATAGCTTTGGCATTCATTCTCCTGATAGTAACGCACATTATTACCTGCATCAGGAAAAGCAATAAGGCTGCACAGGTTAGGACAACAACAGGGTGGAGCAAAATGTTTAGGAAAGCTGTAGCGTTCGGACTATACCCAAATAAACTTTCCCACCAGGAAATCTTAGCATCTGCGTCTAAAGCGTGGGATACTTGGATCAGTCTATTTTGATCACGGGTGAGTCGTATGGTGGCTTGTTTTTCAGCATCTCCTAGTACATTTAATATTTCATCCTGTTGTCCGAAATCCATCAGCCAAGCTTTTAACTCAGCCCCAAATCCCAGAGGAAGTTTCTGTAGGTGTAAGGGGATGTCAGGTTTGCTATAAAACCTTTCTTCAGGGGTGATCGGGGTACAACCCGGTGTTCCTGCTATATCCATGCCACGGGCCAGAGGAGGTGTACTATAGACTCCCCGAGGTAGTGTACCCTGCTGAGTACCATTTAACCTGATGCTGAAAACATTAGTGCATCATTAGACATGTGATACTAGCACCAGTACCCTGGTCTCCAGTCTCAAGTAGTTTTAACTTTGTTTAGGACCAGTTGGGACACTACCCCGGCATCCATTAGACATGACCCCCCCTGTGCCAGCATTGTTGCCTTTTCCCATAGCACAACCCCTACCTTCCTCTAGCACTTATCAGTACCAGTCATCTGAGGCTGTCCAGACTCAAACCATCAGAACAAGATGGACTCCGGGGTGTAATCCAGTAGAGTCTGATAGGATAGTATCCAGATTGACCGTGATACCTGCACAATGTTCCATCCCTGCCATTAGGGATGAGAACAGTGCAAGTAAGATTTTTGACGATCCTGGAACTGAGTCATCCACCAATCTATTACGACTCATAGGCAACCTGGATACTACCCCCCCCCCCCCTGTCTGTCCTTGCAAAGTGATGCTGGACAGAGCAAGTTGGCTTCCCTAACCCCTTCCCTGATATGTAGCACAAGACCCCCCCAATGTGATCCTGAATAGCTCCAGCTCCATAGTGTTTTAAGGTACCCAGTGCCCCACCTCTAGCTCCAAAGACAGTCTCCATTAAGCCTCTCTTTCCTAAGGATGGGAAATAGTCAGAATACCCGGATTGAAAACCACCTGCCACCAGGTACACAAGTTTCTTTATAGAGGCTGCACACCTTCTGGGGCACTGGTCTTCCTGTCATGCAGGACACAGACCACTAGTTAAGGTACGCAAGGAGTCTAGGACAGGAAGGACACCTATGGGTATCCACTGAGGATAATACAGCATGCCCACACAACTCCATCCCTGTGCCTGGATTTCAGAGACCATGCCCAGGGTATACAATGCACCTCTACGTATGGTTAGGTTCAAAGAACCCTCTAGTTCCCTGACTAACGTTACATCGGTATTCCTTAGGACACAAACAAACTCGTCTATGTCCCAAATAATACCCAGGTGCTTCCTTCCCAGCAATGACCTCTCCATCCAGAACACAGAGTGCAATATACACAATCTTCCTGCACAACTCTTCTCCAGGCTCTCCCAAAACTATACACTCTCAACTTGTATGCCCTCAGGCAGGCCCTCATACTACACATCTGAAGGTAAATCTGAAGGAAATTGGAAAACAAAAATTGCATAATGTGTATCCAACTCGAGGAACTTCTGCTACCAAACACAACTGGCCAAAGGGCAAAGAAATATCCCTTGCAGCACTGAGGCGCCGGGATCACTGAACAGTAGTGGGTACACGAGCCGACCGATGTGCCCTTTAAAGCCAGGAAACCCAATTATAGAATCTGAGAAATAAAACACCAATAAAATTTAGTAATAAATATTCCATTTTCCTCCTAGAAACAAAATAATCCAATGGTTATATACCTGTAACACGACATTAGCATATGAAACACAAATATACATTACATTACATTACATAAACAGTGCACTTTTTTTTTTTAAGATACCAAAAAATTGTTGAGCTCAACTTATCATTAATATGTATTACTTAATACACATTAATACCACGTGGATTTTTGTTTTATGGTATACCAATAATTCCAAAAAAAACGTATTCACCATGGTTGAAAAAAAAATTAGCAATTCGTTAAAAAAAACCTTTTAGCAGTATCATTTGTCAACAGATCATAATACCTCACCACAAAGACCCTCTCCAGTACTGTTTTCCTGAAAAACAAAGTCATTTTAGTACATGTATCTTTCAATTCACTAGTACAGATAATTATCTTGGCTCAGGTCATTTGCATGTCAATACAGTTCGCTGCACCTTTTCACAGACCTGGTGAGAAAGAAGGGGGGTCATTTGGGTGGGCTGTCAGCAGCTGAGAACAAACGTCACACAATACAAAATATATTGCATATTCCACACGCTCACACAAATGGCTAGGTTATAGATGAACTCTAGACATCACACATATCAGCATGTTTTCTATAATACCCGGTACTTCTTCTTAAACCCATAACATTTGTTTGGTAAGGTTGAAATTCTTTCAGAGATCCAACCCATTTCGTTAGCCCCTTCTCAGCCTGTATGGACGCATTCTCAGGAGTTTGGAATGGGACCCCTGACCCAGGTGGTCCATACTTCCTACACTTAGGCCATGTGGCGAAGCGTGCAGAGTACACTTCAAAATCACGTCTTGTGGTCCTATATGGATTATGCTTACCGACTTTTTGACGGGAACTGGATAGACAGAATCTCGCGATATGGCCCACTAGGCCACATAGGTGACATTTTATCTTAGTTAAAGTGGTACAACATCTCTTAACAAAAGGCTTTGCTTTAGACGACTGAGAATATGGGATGGCCTCTTCTGGAGTAGTAGTTTTTACCTGCGGCTTACAAAATATAGGGGCAATTTTTAAAGAGCTCTTACCTTCCTGGGATTTATTCTTGTTGATACATACCTTAGGTGTGGAGGACGTCCCCCTGAATTCAGACCTACCCAAATCAGTTACATTGTTATCTTCTCTATCTGAAAACGGATCCAACGGCTCCTGGAAGCTGACAGATAATGGTTTCGCCCCACCTTCTGCATCCTTCAGTCTCTTTCCCAACTGGAGAATGTCCTCCTGTAGTCTTTTGTTTTCTAGTACTAATTGCTGGTGGATAGCCTCTGAATTTAACATAGAAGCTTCTAAAGTACTGATGTTACCTTTGGTGATTTCTAGCTCTTCTTTTAGGGATGTGTTTTGCACTTTCAAATGCTCATACTGTTTTGCTAACCACCTGGCCGCAAAGATTAGCGGCGGTTTTCCCATGCGCTTATTACAGCTTCTTTCAGTGAGATTTAATTTCACATGCTCTCCCATCAGCGGGACAGAAAGTGTCCCTTCTGCCTGGAGACCTTCCTCCCTTAATGCCAACATGACCATTTCGTCTCCTTGTCTTGCTACTCTGCCTTCTTCTTCCTGTACCTCCCCATCCCCCTGTAATCCACATGTTACTGAGGTATCAGACTTGTGTTGTGGCTCTACCTTTTTGTCCACCACTGAAAGGTGACAATTCATGTCAGCCCATGAGCATTCAGCTGACAAGGACTGGGCAACTGCATAAGGCCCAAGTCCTGACAACTGCTCCTTGTCTCCCTGACAATCACTGTCACCCCTTGTTGGGGGTTGTGATGGTTTACGCTTGTCCCTACGTTCAAGCATTGTTTGGAATGATTTCTCCTTAAATCCCATAGTAATAACATTCACTTCCTCTGTTTTGTTCGCTGACTCCAGCATCCATATAAATAAAGTATCTTTTTCATATGGTCGTGTCATCTTACTGTGATGAGCACGATACAGATCTTCCCAAGCTTTTTGCTTAAAAGTACCTCTTTTAAAATACTTCTTCCCAGTCCAACGATCCCAATCTTGCAAATATTTCACAACCCAAGGTCCATATTTATCTATCATCTCTTCCCTCGGGGTCAAGTGGTAGGGTTCCCCACGGTTAGACGCCCTCTTTGAAGCGATTAGATTACCCATCCTTTACGGACTCCGGACCTTGAACTGATTTCCCCAACCTTTTTACAGGTTGCCTTTACTTCAGAGGTAGCTACTCTCTGACCAAGAATTGGGTTGACAGGTACTGCCCCTGTCGCCCTTGCCGATTTTTTTTCGCTACTTGCTTAGGCCAATTCCCTGTCCTGGCTATAGTCCTTCAAAAAATCAGCCTGGAGATTTTCCCAAACTAAATAATAGTTTAATCCCCCCGTGGACTTTTCTAAAGTACTCTAAAAGAAATGCTTAATGAAAGGTTTTTACTTCTGTTATATCAAGAATTATTAGCACGAACTTGGATAATTAGGATCCTATGCGTGCTTGTAGTACAGGAGGTAGTTAACTGATGCACACCTAATTGCAATACGATTTGTAGGAGTTACAACATTACAGATCTAATCACAAAGCTTACGATCCCCAATTAGTAGTTTACACAGAAAGATAGATACATACATCGAAGATCATTCAGTGTGTACTAGGCCCACAGGTGCAATTCGATCTTAAAGACCGGGAAGCGTCTTGACCTAGACTCATGCAAGGGTCAACCAGAAGCGCTTGTTGGCAGAAAGGCCCAGATCCTACTTCTTTCCACTGCCTTCAAACGTCCAATCAGAACCCCTTATCATTCACGCAGACACCCTCCTGCAGTGTTGGCCCAACCGAGCAGGATGCCTTCTCATACACTCTCAGTACAATTTTATTTCACTTATACTGTTCATATCAGTCTCATCAAAGTATTAGTACAGACAAAAGGTTATATAGATAAACTATGTTCAAAGAAGCTTGCTAGTTTGGGTGTTCATACAGGGGAGACAGACATACAAAGACATAAAAATGCTTACTGTTTCTGGAGTTAGACTTGTCCTCCACCCGCAGAATCACTCGAACGTGAAGCTTCCTCACACGACGGGCACCATTTGTTACGGAAATATCTATACCTCACTTATACGATTAACGATACAAATATAAGTGATTAAACCTTTGTCTATATAAAAATAAAAACGAGTGATAACAGGGAAAAAAGATAAAAATTACATTTATTTACACAGAAAAAGAAGGTTAGAATGATTAGAATTTATCATATATCTCTATAGTGTTGGCTCTAGGCTGCAAAGTTAATTCTAAGTTAATTCAGGCATAAACTCATAATTGTTTTCAATGGACATATACAAGATATACAAAGTTATAAGATAAATCCTAGGATGAAAAAAAGGTTAGAAAGAAAGATAGACATAGATACTTTACACCGACAGCATGTCCCTCAGATGTTCTCGGGCTGGACTGCTGTAACCATTTAGCCCACTCCCTTTTATATGCATTCTCCCCCAATCAACAGATGCCACATATTGATTGGGTTAGAGATGTCACAGAATTCATGCTCGGACATTGCGACCCCCTCGGTGCCTACCAGTCTATGAATTAATGAACAATCTCCTTTGATCTCCTAGCCCAAACAGTCCCGACCGTAGTATGTTAATGGCCCCTGGTGAGTTGATTACCACCTAGGGGACCTTCCCTGATTCCCATCAGTGTATTGGAAGCATGTTAATGGCCCCCTGAAGAATGAATGCCTTAAGGTCTGCCAATAACCTTTGATCTAATCAACACCTCTAGGGCTTCTCGGGTTCACACCAAGGTAAATATATTTCTTAAGGTGAGCTTTGTTCTATCATGATATTAAGAAACATTCCCATATATGAAATATATATATACCCACACATAGATACCCACATATACACGTAGATATATATATACATATATATACACATACACCTATATATACATATACACATCCTATGGGGCAAGGCAGTTTAAATTGGAGTCCTTGCAATGGTCCACTTGAATCTCATTGATATAAATATGATATCCAATAATTCCATCACAATGCATGCATCATACATTTTAGGAGGAGAACAACTAGGGGAGTCAATGGTGGACAAGGATCTGGGTGTTTTGGTAGATCATAGGCTTAAAAATAGCATGCAATGCCAAACTGCAGTTTCTAAAGCTAGCAAAATTCCTTCTTGTTTTAGAGATGGTATAGACTCCAGAGAAAGGTGAATAATGTTGGCCCTGTACAAATCATCAGTAAGACCTCATCTGGAATATGCAGTTCAGTTTTGGGTACCAGTTCTCAAAAAGGATATCGGGGAACTGGAGAGAGTGCAGAGAAGGGAAACCAAACTGATAAGAGGCATGGAGGAGCTCAACTATGAGGAAAGATTAGAGGAACTGAATTTATTCTCTCTTGAGATGATTAAGGAGGGATATGAGCAACATGTACAAATACATAAGTGGTTCATATAGTGAACTTGGTGTTGAGTTATTCACTTTCAGGTCATCACAGAAGCCAAGGGTGCACTCCTAAGGCCTGAAGGAATAAAGATTTAACCTCCATGTATGCAAAAGCTTCTTCACAGTGAGAGTATGGAAAATGAGGAATAGACTCCATCAAGAACTAGTTCTGTCCAGATCAGTAGATTGTCTTTTAAAAAAAAGAGCCAGATGCATTCCTATATGCACAAAATATAACTAGATACCTACATTTAGAGATAATAATGCCAGGAATTGTTGATTCAGGAAATATCTGATTGCCTCCTGGGGAGCTGCCGCTGTTTTTTTTTTTTTTTAACTTTCTCTGGATCAACTGTGAATATAGGATTGTGTATAGGAGGTTTTCTTTTTTTTTTTTCTCCTCTTTTGGTTGAACTAGAAGATGGACTTGTGTCCTTTTTCAACCTCACTAACTTTGTAATTATGTAACAAGGTGATGTTCTATGACTGAAAGTTCGAATGTTGACCATACACTAGTAGATTTTTGAACGAACATTTGTGGGAATATTTATACAAACATTCTTGCAAAAATTCTTAACGAATGTTAATAATTTAACATTTGATTCTGGAATAAATGGACTTTTATGAATGAAAATCACATGCACTGAAATTAATTCAAGAAAAAATTCCTACCCTGAACTAGATGGACTTGTGTCTTTTTTTAACCTGACTAACTATGTAACTATACCCTGCTCCTTCGAACTTTCTCATTACCACAGTTGAAAATTAATGCCAATGTGACCCCACTAACAATTAGAAAATCAAATGAACATTCCAAAAACTAAACATTCCACTTATTGCAAGTCTAAATTGGTGTTAAGCTCAGTTTTTTTCTTTAAATTAAATGGGCCCCTAGGAGCGATATGGCATAATGTGCCAGTATGCACCTCATATTAGCACATTATGACAGACCTCGTTGACAAACATTGCCCTCCAGAGCTGTGCTGTCAGTGCCCACTTCTGGCATGGGCACTTTCATTTTCTCCCGGTCTTTCTTTGCACTTTAACACTGCACAAAGTAACTGAATTTGTAACGGGGAGAGAGAGGAGAAGAGATGGAAAGAACAGCAAGCGTTGTAAAAGTAAGAAGACTTAAAGACAAGAGATGAAAAATATGCCATCATTCAGCCCCTGTGCCTGGTCAGCCCCTAAAGCAGCAAGTCAGCCCCCTACCCCAAAAAGAGCCCATAGCACCTACAAAACTCCAAGGTCAAGTTGGATATATTTTGTCCAGAGTTCTCGTGTCCTCCTAAGATTGTTTGTTTTTATATTTAGCTATGTTAGCTATTTTTTGTGGATCATAATCCAAGAACATTTATACTTTAAAAATTCCAAGCTTATCATGGAGGTTTTCCATGTCTTAGCAATGGCTATTTTAGTGGGTAGGAGAGCAAAGAATATGAGTGTGAGGGCTTTGGGATATCTGGATTAGGTTTATTCTGTAAGGCAGCCTAAGCCGTTTTCAGTATATTTATGCTTGTGACCTAGGAGGAGTCCAAAGACACATGTCCTAAATCGCTGCACCTTTGGGCATTGCCTCCACGCAGGAAACAGTTCTCATCTTTGGTCACACCATGGAAAGCTGTCGGGAAAGGGGTTAGGAGACATTTTGCAACTCTAGATAGTAGTAAATCTCATCTAGGGAAGACTTTAAAATTTGCTTCCCCAGAGACAAATTTAAAATACCCTTTTACATTCTGTCAAACCACTTGGACCAGTCCCTTTGTTCTACAAGAGTATCCAAGTCCTGTTCCCACATCTAAAGCTGAGGCAGCGTATGGGGGAATCAACGAAATGGGTATATAGAGCCTACCCTATAACCCTCATAGCGCTTACACAAACATTCAAATGCCATCATAACAGAAGTATCCTTGACCTGTTTTAGCTAGGCATTGTAGATCGTGTGACAATTAATATCAGCTGAACAGTTCCACCCTAGACATGTCTAATTTGTTCAGTAGGCATGCGATGTCCTCTAGGCCTGACCCCTTAATAAAATGATACACCATATAGATACCCTTGTTTTACTGATCACTTCCGTTTTTATTTGACTGTCACCTCTACAGCCTATAGGAAACATTACCCAAGCATGGGCCAAGATTTAGTTCCAGATATATGATAAAAGAGTTGCCTTCACGTCCCCTTAAATTCAGCAACAAAATTTTAGCTCATAGAGGCATCGTTAGTGATGTGATTGTAGTACATTTGCTGCTATCACTGATTTTGTGTTTGCAGTTCAGCTGTTTTATAGAAAAATCTGTTTTCTTATTAGGCGGTGTATAAAGTGTTCTCCTCATCCTCTGGATTCTTCTGGCAGACACTGGAGACTGAAGAGAAGCTGTGTCCTCTTTCTCCTAACATTTCAACAGACAATGACATGGAGGTGAGGCATCTCTCATGGACTGAAACTGTCACTGGGTCTTGTGTACAAAGATAAAAGAAAAGTATCTGTGTTGCCCTTAGCAACCAACCAGTTGGTAACCCTCTTCCCACCCATCCCTGGCATCGCTTTAATAAGGTCTGTAAGCTCGGGGGTGGAAAAGATCAGCAATCATGTGACCACTGTGATTAGCTGTCACAGTGGTCACAAGATCGGGAGCCGATCCTGCCAACTCCCATACTGACTGAGAGCTGTTTTGACTACTTGGTCAATGTGCAGGGGGTGCGAAGTGAGTGCGCTTTCAGCACAGAAAGCTCCGCTTCCCATGGGCGCATGTGTGGGGCATGTGGGCATCTATATATTTTAAGTGGGTGACGTATCTAATCCCAGGAACAAAAATGTTGTAAAATGCAGCCAAGTCCCTAGATGTGATGGCTACATTTAGTTTTGTTTTTTTTTTCAAACTTTTTTTCTTTATTTTTGCCTAGTGATACTGCCAGTTACATGCATCCTGTCCTAGGATGACAATGCTCCCTCATCTTACTGTAGAAGCAAGGAGGGGTCCTGTAATCCTCAGATACAGTGAGGGGAAAAAAGGATTTGATCCCCTGCTGATTTTGTATGTTTGCCCACTGACAAATAAATGATCAGTCTATAATTTTAATGGTAAGTTTATTTTAACAGTGAGAGACAGAATAACAACAAAAATATCCAGAAAAACGCATTTCCAAAAAGGTATAAATTGATTTACATTTTAATAAATGAAATGAGGATTTGACCCCTTCGCAAAACATGTTGGCAATCGCAGAGGTCAGATGTTTCTTGTAGTTGACCACCAGGTTTGCACACATCTCAGGAGGGATTTTGTCCCACTCCTTTTTGCAGATCCTCTCCAAGTCATTAAGGTTTCGAGGCTGACGTTTGGTAACTCAAATCTTCAGCTCCCTGCACACATTTTCTATGGGATTAAGGTCTGGAGACTGGCTAGGGCCACTCCAGGACCTTAATGTGGTTCTTCTTGAGCTACTCCTTTGTTGCCTTGGCCATGTGTTTTGGGTCATTGTCATGCTGGAATACCCATCCACGACCCATTTTCAGTACCCTGGCTGAGGGAAGGAGGTTCTCACCCAAGATTTGACGGTACATGGCACCGTCCATCGTCCCTTTTATTCTGTGAGGTTGTCATGTCCCCTTAGCAGAAAAACCGTCCAAAGCATAAAGTTTCCACTTCCACGTTTGACGGTGGGAATGATTTTCTTGAGGTCATAGGCAGCATTCATCCTCCTCCAAACACGGCGAGTTGAGTTGATGCCAAAGAGCTTGATTTTGGTCTCATCTGACCACAACACTTTCACCCAATTCTCCTCTGAATCATTTAGATGTTCATTAGCAAACTTCAGACGAGCCTGTACATGTGCTATCTTATCCTTCTTGGCGTAGTGTGTTACCAATTGTTTTCTTGACTATTGTCTTGAGATCATTGACAAGATTCTCCCGTGTAGTTCTGGGCTGATTCCTCAGCATTCTCATGATCATTGAAACTCCACGAGGTGAGATCTTGCATGGAGCCCCTGACCGAGGGAGATGGACAGTTATTTTGTGTTTCTTCCATTTGCGAATAATCGCACCAACTATTGTCACCCTCTCACCAAGCACTTGGTGATGGTCTTGTGGCCCATTCCAGCCTTGTGTGGGTCTACAATCTCTTGTCCCTGACATCCTTCGACAGCTCTTTTGTCTTGGCCATAGTGGAGAGATTGGAATCTGATTGATTCTGTGGACGAGCGTCTTTTATACAGGTAACAAAGTGAGATTAGGGGCACTGCCTTTAAAGAAGTGCTCCTAATCTCAGCTCATTACCTGTATAGAAGACACCCGGGAGCCAGAAATCTTGCTGATTGATAGGGGATCAAATACATTATTTCACTCATTAAAATGCAAATCAATTTATATCTTTTTTGAAATGCGTTTTTCTGGATATTTTTGTTACTCTGTCTCTCACTGTTAAAATAAACCTACCATTAAAATTCTGGACTGATCATTTCTTTGTCAGTGGGCAAATGTACAAAATCAGCAGGGGATCAAATACCTTTTTTCCTCACTGTAACTGGGCACAGTGTAAATGATAAAACTGCAGCACAGACAGAAGTTACTAGCTCACATTTCTGGCAAGATTAATAGGTTCTTTTGAACAAATATAACAAACGCTTTAAACGCTTTCACTGGTATAGCTGGACTCTGGGTAGAACAAAAGGTAACCCTTGCTGTGGGGCTCCTCTACAATGCAAGGGTTAAATGATAATTTTTGTCTAGACGAAGCATAAGAAGCAGTTTTACTTATCATATTCCTCATTTCCACAGGCTTCCTCCCAGCTACATAACCAGTTCCCCCGGAGCTGCTTCTCTTCACCGCTCTGTTTGTTGCAGGCTCTCTGGAGTTGTCCCATGCAATGCAGAACCTGCAGGGCATTTGACTGGTGGTGTGAAGGCATTATGTCACATCCTCACTGCCTGATTTAACCCTGTAAATGCCGCACTACCGCTCGGCAGTTGCTTGCATTGCACACAGTTGTGGCGCAGCCCCATCAACCTCAATGAGTGAGTTTGACAGGCGGTGCCACCTGTCAAACTCTGCAGCCTGAGTTAAAAATGCCATGGCTGTGAAGCAAAGCATTGCGGGCGCGTCATGTGAGCAGCCGTGTCAGGCTGTAATGTTAGGATTTGGGTGTCTGATCAGGGGGCGTTAAAACCGAGGCTCAAAAACCTGTTTTTACTGCCCCCTCAGGCTGCCTGCGTGAAAGAACATAGACATAAAAAAGCATTTAACCCGTGCAGGGCAGGAGGCACCTAGCTGCAAGGGTAACTTTTTTTTATTTCACCCAGATTTCAGCTTTATCGGACTAAATAAAGAGAAGTTCCTTGTTAAGGTCAATTTACCCTTTCATTTTTTTTACTTTTAAATCCATCTTCTCTGCTCAGGTTGTGACTGTCGTATTGTTTGACACTCTACTGCGTTGCCCCATTGCATTTCACCACACCCTCCACCTTATCCTTACAGCGGGGCTGGAAGTGTGTGGTCTAAGACTGCTCTACCCACAATCCTCTACTCTCCAGTCTGACTTTGGTAAAGGTATGTAATGGCCGTGATTATCATACTAGAAGCTTGATCAGATTACTTTATAATGAAGAGTACATTTTCTTTGTTTCCAGGCCTGAATTCTAATGCCATTGGAGACACGCAGTACCCTCCTTTCTTGGCTTTGGCCCTGCGTGGGTCTCATGCACTGGAGCTATGGGGGAACATATCAGGCCCTTGTGATCCCATACTTGCCCGACTGACAGACCAGAATTCGCTGAGTGCAGTTTATGGTCAGACAAAAGAGAAGCCTCTGCTGCATTATTCTCGTACCTCGGGATGTATTTTGAGAGACCTGAGCCTGTGGTTTGGGGGGAGAATACGAAGTAATGACTGTATGAAGATTGGCATTCAGAACCCACCTAGAGGAAGGTAATACAAGTCTTTAGATTTACAGAAGCCCTTTGTGGCTGTGTTGTTGTTTGTGTAACCAGTGGCGTTGCTAGGGGGTGGCTTTTGGGGCTATAGCCCCGAATCTGGGGCCCATAGCCCCGAGTCTCTGCAGGGGTCCCCAAGGGGGGGGGGCTCTCTGGGGACCCTGATATAAGTGGGGGGCTCTCTGGGAACCTGATTTTAAGGGGGAGGCTCTCTGGGGACCCTAATGTAAGCAGGGGGCTCTCTGCGGACCCTGATGTAAGGGTGGGCTCTCTGGGGACCCTGATGTAAGGGGGGGCTCTCTGGGGACCCTAATGTAAGCGGGGGGCTCTCTGCGGACCCTGATGTAAGGGTGGGCTCTCTGGGGACCCTGATGTAAGCGGGGACTCTCTGGGGGTCCTGATGTAAGGGGGGGCTCTCTCGGGGTATATAAACACACACACGTATATTACTGTATATACATGTGTATGCCCACCCATGCGTATGACTTTCTTTACTACTCTGCTATGGGCTCTAGCCCCAGATCTTTTGTAGACCTAGCAACGCCCCTGTGTGTAACCATTGTTATTCTGATTTAATGTCTTAGATCTCTGAGCCCCGCAGAAAAAGACTGCATTTCCCAGGAATCCCATTTGTGCCGTCCTGCTGCTTTGTTGACTGCCACAACTCAGGGTAAGTGTTACAGGAGTTTTCAGTACAGGGTTGTGCCTTTCACCTACTAGACCATGGTGAAGGTCGTGGCTATGGTATGAAGTAGGTCAATTTAAAGGGACCGTATGTGAGTTTTGTGTATATTGTCTTTGTGCTAAGGGTTAAAAATATATATTTATTTTTTAGTCAGGTTAATAAGAAATAGTGCAAGTAAATATTGTTGTCTCATTATTCATTTGGCGTATTTTTTCATGTGTTGCAAAAAGTGCCTTGTTAATGGATCTCAATAACTCTTGCTTCAGTCTACAAATACCCCATCCCTCCCTTTGAAATAGCTCAGTCTAAGGATTCAGCTAGAGTCATCATGATTGAAACGACCGCCCCAAGCCATTTTTTGTGCTTTTCTTAAGAAAACCCCATAGTGCTCAGGGATTCCTTTATCATGGGTGTTTCTTTGTTACTGATGTAACCAGTCAATGTCCTGAATTAGGGCACCTTGACTTCAGTATGACATGTATGCAGAGAGCAGAACCTAGGCACTGGCATTAACTTATTCTTCTCAAGCTGTCCATGGAGATTGGATACATTTGGAAAATACTGTACATGGTCCGCTCCAGGTAAACCACTCATTAGGGCTCCACTGTAGCAGATGGGTGGTGGTCTGGCTCGTTGCACTCTGGTAAACTAGGTTGTTTAGGGAATGGATACTGAACTCTGAGCTACAGCAACATATCTTTTTATATAAAGAAACAATCCGATCATCATTGGTGATCGGTGGCACTTTAAGACACCTTCACTTTCGATCTGCTGATCCTCCTTCCTGCTGTGTTTTCAAACTTTCAGCCTGTTCACAATGGAGGAAGGGAAGCTTCTTCTATTGGTAATGGGCTGAATGTTTTTAAACACTACTACCATTATTTGGTTTACAGCAATTACAAGGTAGAGAGCCACTCTGGCTCTGTACATCATGGCTGTGATCTGAGCTGCAATTCACATCACAGCCATTTATGACGCATTGGTGACCTGAGTGTGTTGTCTGAAAAGCCATTCATAAACTACACTTCAGAAATACACATCCACCCCCCCTTTAGTTTTACAATATGGTGATATAGAGATGTTTTAAGAGAGACCCTGCAGTTTCTCCGACCTCCCATTTGTTCCAGTGCTACATCTTTGGAAGGCCTCTTCGGCATTCAACACTTCCAAGACCGTCGGATGCCTATGTTCTCCACCGCAAACTGGTTCTCCTCTTCCACGTGGTGCATCAGTGCAGAACTTAGCAGTGACAGGTCAGAGGAAGGAAACAGCACACTGCAAAGTACAGTTAGGTTCATATATATTTGGACACAGGCACAAATTTCATACTTTTGGCTTTGTATGCCACCAGAATAAAGTTAGAACAAAACAATCCAAATTAATTTGAAGTGCAGACTTTCAGCTTTAATTCTCAAGGGGTTGAACATAAATATCAAGTACTCTCCTCCTGGAGATAGTCCTTCACTTGTCTGGATGTTGTGAATGGGTTTTTCTTTACCATAGAGAGGATCCTGCGATCATCCACCACTGCTGTCTTCCGTGGACGTCCAGGCCTTTTTATGTTGCTGAGCTCACCAGTGCGTTCTTCTTTCGTCAGAATGTACCAAACTGTTGATTTGGCCACTTCTAAAGTTGTTGCTATCTCTCTGATCTCTCCCTTACAATGGCCTGTTTCACTTGCCTTTTGAATGCATGATGTGGGTTCACAGCAATAGATTCCAAATACAAACACCACACTTAGAATCAACTACAGACCTTTTACCTGCTTAAATGATGAAGAAATAACGAAGGAGTAGCCCACACCTGGCCATGAAACTGCTTTTGATTCAATTTTCTAATTACTTTTAGTCCCTTAAAAAAGTGGGGGGGTGGGGGGGGGGGGCTGACTATTCTTAAGAGCTGTAATTCCTAAACCCTTCCTCCGATTTGGATTTACATACCCTCAAATTAAACCTGAGTGCGCACCTTTAGCCCATATTCATTATATAGTTATAGCTTCAATATGTTTTGGTAAATACCTGAAAAAAATAAAATAAAATTGTGCCTGTGTCCAAATATATATGGATCTAACTGTATATGTATTTGCATCTGCATGTATATGACTATGTCAGGAACACCAGACTGTATGCTGCGGTAGCACATGAACTAATGTAATTGGTTTGTGTTCCTTGTTAAGTTTTTTGGAATGTGTAGCTATATAAAGAAATAAAACCACGACCTACATTAGCTGATAGTAAAGCAGGATAGACTTTTAAGGATTGATTGGTGGTCAGTCAGACTGGCCCTCCAATGTCAGGTGTATGGGCATTAAATATATTAATTTATTTCTTGGCTTCTCCAGGAGACATATTTCTTGCAGTCTCCCCTGCCATACCTCCATATGCTTACGGAGATATAATTCACACATGCTGCCAGCGAGGATTCAGTATTCACGGCCTCCAGAACCTTCGTTTCTCTACTAAGCGTGCTGCAATGATGAACATGTCTTCAAGTCAGGTGTAGTATCGAACAAGACTATTATCTGTAACGCTAGTTATTTTCACAAGCATGTAACAACAAAACTGATCAAAGTTGATGACCAATCCTGATTATTACTATATTACAGGTGTCAATCTTCTGCCCTGATAAACCTTCACCCCAACTAGAGGGAGAACTTTATACCGCCCTCCCAAAACCACGTCTTCACTGCTTGCTCCTCCTCCTTAGACGGGAAAATGCTGGACATCACATACCAGCCCTTGTTCAAGGTCAGTCCATGTGAATAAATTATTTATTTTTTATATGCATTTTATATGCATTCAATTATATCTAAACCTAATCACTAAAATCTCATAATTATGCTAATGTGATTTCAAAAGTTTGATTGTTCTTCTGTGTTGTGCCCTTGTAATGTGGGCTTTCAATGGAGATGACAAGTGGCCATTTTTAAAGCGGGGTTCCACTCAAATTTTTAACTTAATCTTACCCCCTTCAGTTAATTGCATAGATGTTGAAATGCCACAGGAAAAAATTTTTTATCGCTGTAATTACCTTTATATTGTACTTTATTGTGGCACTTCCTGTCTCTCCTCCCATGGGAGTAGGCATGTTTATTGCCTTTCCCCGGAGCCACACTGTCTCCTGGGAGCTTAGTGTCAGGCTTCCCAAGATTCAGTGCGGAAACAATGATCATGCGTGTGAACAAGCTGTGAATGAACAGCATTCACCGCATCCAGGAAATCAATGCTTGTGGGCTTCTCATGCCCACAAGCAAGATGGAAACAGCCAGCATCACATTTTCTTCAGTACGAAAACAGACAGAGGCGGAAATATTACACCCAAACTATGAGTATTATTTTGCGATTAGCAAAGTGTCTCAATGACCTAAAAAAGATTGGTCGCCGGACTCCCGCTTTAACACACATTGGGGTTGATTTACGAAAACTGGAGCACTCAGAATCTGGTGCAGCTGTGCATGGTAGCCAATCAATTTCTAACTTCAGCTTGTTCAATTAAGCTTTGACAAAAAGAAAAAACTGGAAGCTGATTGGTTTCCCTACAGGGCTGCACAAGATTTTGCACTGTCCAGTTTTAGTAAATTAACCCCATTAGGTATATACAGTCAATTGTTGTCAACATCAGGAAACCAACCATGCAGAAATGCCATGCAGCCATCACTAGAGTACATGTGGACTAAGGATGAGCTCAGGCCTGTTCGCAATCTGCACATGCGGAGCCCACCAGGAAGTCGACACTTCACAGTGCTAATCACAGGCAGTGAGACATTTCTCGATCTCTGCAGGCGCGGTTCGGGAAAATGTCTCACTGCTTGCGATTAGCGCTGTGCAGTTCCGACTTCCTGGCGGGCTCGGCACATGCGGGTTGCGAACACGCCTGAGCTCATCCTTAATATAGACAGGAAGTTAGTGATAAACTTGCATTTTATATAAATAAATGTCTGTTTATGATACACGGGGCTTCAGAAAACCAAATGTCATTCAGATAGGGTTTTGATTTATTTTAACTTCTTTTTTTATCTTTCATGTGTCCTTTTATGTGTATTCATCTTACATATGCTGTGCTTAAAATGACTGAAAAAAATCTGAGAGTCCACCTTAAGGCTCGATTCACATCTATGCATGTTGCTTTTGAGCATTTCTGCGATTTTACCGTGATTTGTGTGCTTTTTTATTTTTTACATTCATTGTATATAGCTGGTTGCTAAGGAGCAGGTCGGGAAGCCGCGTCCTTAGCAACCGATAAGTCATTAGCTGTCAGCGGGCTTCCCTGCTGACAGCTGAATGTAAAAAAAAAAAAATGCCAGCTAAAAATTCACGAAAAAAACAGTGTGGGGCCCCTCTAAGGATTTGGATGGGACACCCCCACGCCAAATTTTTTAAAAAAATTCCCTGGTGTCCCCCTCCAAAATCCATACCGGACCCTTATCCGAGCATGCAGGTCAGGAAAGGAAGGGGATAAGCGAGCGCCCCCCTTCCTGAACCATACCAGGCTCTGCGCCTCATGATGGGGAAAATGGCCTCTTCCCAACAACCCTGGCCAGTGGTTGTCGGTATCTGCGGGCGAAGGGGCTTATCGGTATCTGGAAGCCCTCTTTAACAAGGGGGCCTCCAGATCCCACCCCCACCCCCCCATGTGAATGGGTATCAGGCATGTGGTCTGGTATGGTTCCTGACCTGCCGGGCTGCAAGGATTTGGAGGGACACCCCCATGCCAATTTTTTTTTAAAAATTGCCTGGGGTACCCCCCAAAATCCATACCGGACCCTTATCCGAGCATGCAGGTCAGGAAAGGAAGGGGACAAACGAGCGCCCCCCCCCCCCTCCTGAACCATACCAGGCTCTGCGCCTGATGATGGGGATATACCAGGCTCTGTGCCTGTTGATAGGGACAAGGGCCTCTTCCCAACAACCCTGTACAGTCCTGTCTAAAGCAAGGGTATACATGGACCAAAAATTGCCTGGTTTAGAAGGAACCGGATGACCTTCAGTCCATTTGTACTGTTTTCTGCTTTACAAAAGCCGGTCTAACAAATGGCTTCTGTCAAACAGTCATGCTGGAAAACTAAGCATTCGATCAACACTTATAGCCAATGGCTGCAAGTGCTGATTTGTATCCTTCCCTGCCATGTGAACAGTGATTACCTGGGTACAATCGGCCTGCCCATACATGGTTCGAATCCCAGCCGGTCCCTGCTGAACCAGCCGAGATTTGAACCATCTGTGGCCAGCTAAAGTGAGATTCACTTTTTTAAATGTTCAGTTTGCTTAGTGTGGCAAGATCTGTACTAGCCAATAGTACCACGTCAAAATTTCTCTTCCTTTGCATAAAGAGAATAAATGAGATCTTCCCGATGCTGAACTGTAATGTATTTCTGTGTTTAGCCAGCATTCACTCAAATAATAAGCAACCATAGAAAACTGCAGGTCACACCACAACACCACTCTTGCACAATAATTTGCAGCAATGCATTTGCTTGACATATTGCATAATCGGGAAAAGATGTAACTGCTGTTCACTTTGTGTCCAAAGAAGTGACTTGTAGTTGACCTGTGTACTTATAACAATCTCCTCTCTCTCCAGGATTAATGAATGATCTGGCTGAGCAGGGTCTTCTGGGGGTAATCCGGTGCAGGCTGTCTTGTCCCAGCGATCTGGATCCAATGCTGTGTTTTCATGCAGCACCCTATTCAGATGCTTTGTTACAGGCACTCGGTAACTTACTTATGTGTTATAAGCCTAGTGCTTAAAGGTTCAGTTTGCACAAAACTGATATTTCTGTTTTAGGAGGGAGCTAGTTGGCTAAATCACTTATTGGCTTGTTTTAGCATATGGGAACTCTAGTGGTGAGATCTCCTGGGTATTGTCTGTGGCTCTGTTCCTGCCCACAATGGAATTGTTGGTGTTTTCACCAGACCTAAGGGGCTATACTCCTTCTGCATTGCATATTACAGATGGATTAAGGCAGAATGGGGCACTAGGAAAGGTGTCAGCTTTGGTCCTCCCATCCCTTATATTGCTCCAAACTGCTCCATTTTCCTTGTTTGCCCTGGCATGGCCAGCCCCATTAGACACCAGTTGCCTCCAATTTCAGACGCCTTTTTGAAGTGACCGGTAGTTGCACAGATCTGACCCATTACACAATCCCTTCTGGTTTACTGCAGGAGCATGAAGGTTAGAACTGGTCCCCCTGGAAATCCACTAGGCTCTGGATCCAGCTCTAATTCTTCATATATCTAATATAGCAAAAGTCAAACGGGCAGGAGAAACTCCCTAGTAAAGGCCATGACAAGTGTACAGAGATCTCACTGCCAGAGTCCCTAAATGTTCCACATTTACCAACAAATATCAATATCAGCAGGATCTTTGGCTATGCATATTCAAGTATTTACATATTGTTTACAAGCAGTAAATTGCCTTAAAACAAGCCATCACAGACCTCTGGTAGCTGCAGGTACTATGGAGAAATTCGTCCTCAAAGTTCACAGGGAAGGCACTGAAATCTCAGCTTATCTCTGCTTGCTTTAACTTGCAGCAAAGATTTGGAAGCCTTACAGCCTGATTGTGTAAACAAACACCAAGTGGTATAAGCTGTTCAGCAGTGGACTGGACCATGGCTTTAGAGTTCTTTTGTGATCTTTTGAGAGTGATTTACCCCACGATTCCTTTGGCTACCAGTGGTAATTTAGTTGACGAAAAAATTTTCATCATAATTTTTGGCAGCGGCATATTTCCAGTGACAAAAACTAAACAAAAAATAACCCAAATTTTCGTCAAATGACTAAAAAGATGACAATAATCAATTCCATCTTCATCCAGGAACAAAGACTGAACGAAAATGTGAGGGAGGGATGTTTACCCACATGAACTTCCAGTTTCCTTGGAGCTCTGCCTGTAGAGCCTGTGAGTGCTTCCCCTCTCAGCAAGCAAGGAAGCACTGTAGTGTGGCGTTTAGCACTTTGCAGCATTACAGGCCTTCACAAACTACCGCCCAGAGCACTGTGTGTATTTCTTTTACGGGCCTCCTCAGACCACTATCCAGAGCACTGTGTGCATTACAGGCCTCCTCAGACCACTGTCCAGAGCACTGTACAGCATTACAGCCTCCTCAGACCACCGTTAAGAGCACTGTGCATCATTACAAGCCTCCTCAGACTACTGACCAGAGCACTGTGCAGCAATACATGCCTCCTCAGCTCCACCGTCCAGAGCACTGTGCAGCATTACAGGCCCCCTCAAACTGCCACCCAGAGCACTGTGCAGCATTACAGGCCTCCTCAGACTACCGTCCAGAGCACTGTGTAACATTACAGGCCTCCTCAGATCACCATCCAGAGTGCCTCTGTAATTTGTTCAAACCTTAATACCATAAATTAATATTAGAAATTGGATATACTATTTAGTATTATATAAGGAGTTTGGAAGTTCCACTTAACCACTTCAGCCCCGGAAGGTTTTACCCACATCCTGACCAGGCCATTTTTTGCGATATGACGCTGTGTTGCTTTAACTGACAATTGCGTGGTCATACGACACTGTAACCAAATAAAATTTGTCATTTTTTTTCCCACAAATAGAGCTTTCTTTGGTGGTATTTGATCATCTCTGCGTTTTTATTTTTTTGCGCTATAAACAAAAAAAGAGCATCAATTTTGAATATAAAACAATGTTTATTACTTTCTGCTATAAAACATTCCCAATAAAAAAATTTGTAAAAATCAAAGTTCTTCATCAGTTTAGGCCAATATGTATTCTGCTACATATTTTTGTTAAAAAAATCCCAATAAGCTTTTATTGATTGGTTTGCACAAAAGTTATCATGTCTACAAGCTATGGGATCGATTTTATTGCATTTTTTTTAAATTATTTTTTTTTCACTAATGGCGGCGAGCAACGATTTTTAGTGGGACTGCGACATTGTGGCGGACAAATCTGACACTAAGTGACACTTTTTGGGGACCAGTGACACCAATACAGTGATCAGTGCTAAAAAAATGCACTGATCACTGTATAAATGACACTGGCAAGGAAGAGGTTAACACTAGGGGGCGATCAAGGGGTTAAGTGTGTCCTAGGGAGGTGTCTTCTAACTGTGGGGGGGAATGTTACACTGGAGGAAAAGAGAGATCGTGTTTCAGCTTAGCTTAGCTGAAACAGAAGATCTCTCTTTTCCTCACTGACAGATCAGTGGCCTGCCTTGTTTACATCGGAAGAAACAAAGAAAGGAGGCGCCTCTGGGTGCAGACTTAAAAACTATTTTAATAAAAAGAGCAGCAACAGAGATTGCACTCACATTTGTGTTGAGTTAAAAAGGCATATGAGAGCCCCAGATGTAACTGGAGGGATCCGTGAGGTCGATCATCCCTGCCATGGATGTGTAATCAGACTGGTCTTTCAGATGCACTGTGTCCACCGGCCGGCAATGATGGAGGAATACCAGAATGAGGCTTGGAAGACAAACAGCAATCCAGGTGAGGGGCGATGACATCACACACATGCAATGCGTTTCCTGAGTCAGCAAGCCGTGAATGGCATGACAGCTGCACTCCTTTGTTTACATCGGCACACTGTTGCTCCATCTCTCGCCGCTGTCCAATCACAGCGGGAGCGGCGCTCCGACGGCGCGCGCGTGCCCCCTTCACCATGTGCATAAAATCACGTACAGGTACGTGATTTATACGGGCCACCCATATATGTACGGAGGGCGGTTCGGAAGCGGTTAAATAATGCATTACAATTTAACTAAACCAAATCGATTTTAGTCAACTAAAATGATTTTAGTTAACTGAATTGTATTGGAGATTTTAGTCGACCAAATACAACTAAAACAATTGCAGATGACTAAAGTACAACTAAAACTAAAATGCCATTTAGTCAAAAGACCATTAACTAAAACTAAATCGAAATGTAATGCCAAAATTAACTCTCGCGGCTACTACTTGTAAAGAATATGTAAATATGATAAGGATGTCCACAGCCTTATCATAGGATCACTTTAAATCTATTTGTGAATTCCCAAGTTGGTGACTTTGCTCTACGCTTTATGTCATATTGCATTTAATAATACACTAATCATATTTTATGACTGTTATACTGATTGGGTTTGGGTAAAAGAATTGTGTAATGCTTCTCTGTTTGTGGCAGGTGCAAGTTTACATGCTGTGCCAGACCCAAGCAGTGCAGTCTTGCTGTCTAGGCGACCTTTTCACTTTGACCCCGAAGTTGAACAAGTTGTGATCCTGACTATGAGTGGTGGACAGACCCTGCAGAGAGCAGGCCACTTCCTGCGGCAGATTTTTAGACTCCGAGCCAAAAAACAAGAGGTTGTCTCAGGTAGGCCCTTTTTGATTACAGTGTTTCAAATACAATTTTGATCTTTCTGCCCTCCAATTATTAAAGGCCAAGTTCAACCTTTAAAAAAAATAATAGACCCATGGATAAGATATATATCTTCCTCCTAATTCACCTCTTGCTGACCCTCCTCCCCTTTTTTTTCTTCTTCTTTTCCCTCTTTCTTTTTCTCCTTTTCCTTACTCCTCTCTTTACTTATTTACTATTTATCAGATATTCTTAGAGGTACAGGATGACTTGATAGTACATATAATTCCATGTTGTTGATACTTACGGATAGGAGCACAAGGGAACAACACCCCCCCCTTTTTCCCTTTTTTTTCTATCTCGCCTTTCCCTTCCACTTCCCTACCCCAGCCCTCTGGTTCCTACACTATACATTTTCCTTGTGCTATAACCATTCCCAGTAACACAGGTCTAAGTGGCTCGTTAGGATTCTGCATGACTAGTCCCTAAAGAATTGGAAACATATTTTATGACCTGGCCACTAACAAATTATATCCTTCTATGTTAGTTCACCAATATTTCCACCAATTATACTTTATTTCTCAGTTTAAAGTTTTGAGGTGTTGTAACTTTGCATATCCTGATGGTAGGACATTCAGACACTTATGCTTAATCTTACATTTCTAGGTTATGTTGTTCATTGAATGTACTATCTATAACATTGTCTTGTTACTTGAAAAATAAAAATATTGAAAGTTAAAAAAAATAATAAATGCACATATTTTTCAAGTAAAAAAAAAAAGTGCATTTATATATTTTTTCAAAGGGGTCTGCAAAGCATTGCACCCGTGTTCAGTGGATTGTGGATGCAGTACCAGGCTCCTGTGGACTGTTCCTCCAGCTTTCTAACTGTACCGAGATATGGGCTTTCAATTGGAGAGCTGAAGGAACTGTCAATATAGACAATGAGTACGAAGTAATCACTGTACTCATGTTCCATTGAGAACTACAAGTCTATCTGTTGCAGTGGCAGACAGGTCTTGTCGTTTATTCATTCACAGATCTCTGTTAATGAATGATACGGTTGTGTGAATAGAGTCCTGCACAGCCATGCTGATTTCAAAAGTGAAAGCTGCTGTAGAGGTGAAGAACCGTGTTCTTGAGGAGGGGGCTCTATTTGGCACCATGTTACACCCTAAATACAGGGGAAACATGTAAAAGATGAAGTTGGCCTTTAATGTGCTGATTTAATTTCTCATTTGAAAATGAAGCTGTGCTTTGCTAATACAAGACAAAGTAAACCGGATGTTTTTGACAGCCCCAGTAGCAACACATAATCTTTGTGCTCATCCCCTCTCCTATCCCCTTGGTGGAAGCAAATAATAATACCCAATACTTGCAGGTATGGGAAAAACATGTGGCATCTTCCTCCCATGTGGCAGCGTTAGTGGTTCACCCCATTCTGAAATTTCAATGTTTTGTTATATGAAGATTGTTTACATACATGTTTAGTCTCTTATAGAATAATTTTTCTCTGAACCATACTCCTGAAGAAGCGGTTCACCGCAAAACATGTAGAGTTTGGAACTGGGAAGGGACAAATATCTAATCCCTCATCGTGGGTTGATACATGTATTTTCTTTCCAGTTCCTATCAGAAAAATATACAAGGAAAAGAGAGCGCACGGCTGCCCTAGTGTAATTCCATTTTAATGATATTAATGCAAAATCAAACAATAGAGGATTGCACTCACAAACATGGGACTTAGATCACATGTACAGCAGGATGTATGTCTCCCTTCCTGGCCTGTATAGCTGAGTTGGCTCCCAAGAACAAGTTTTTTTTTTTTCTGTCGTACAAGAATTTTCGTAACTTTAGTAAACTCTTCATGTTTGATATACGACTAGCATGCAAAAAAAAAAAAGAATATGTGTGTATGGGGCTTTAGAGTATTTGTTGACAGGTGCATTTGATTGCAGTAGACCTCCTGCTGGCCAGCATTTGATCTGCTTCAAGTTAGTTGCATTCCCATTGACTTGTATTGGGATGTAAAAGCTGCTTGAATGGAACAAAAGCTTGTTGACAGCGGCCTTTAAGACATTTTTTTTCTCTGCGCTTAGGTAGCCAAAAAAGATATTGGCTCCACTGAAGGGGAGAATCAGAGCTGAGGTAGAATTGCAGATTGAACGTCACTTCCCCAAAATCCTTCGAGGTAGATCATGTGACCCATGCGCTGGCATTTGGTAATGTGACTACCAGCAATTGGTAGGAGAATTCAGGGGTTGCAAGGGAAAGGAATGCAATTCTTAAGCTGCCCACTGACTTTAGAAGACAGTCCATCCTCTGGCCATAATCCAACAAACCTCTTAGCAAATTCTTATCAGTAAATTGGCAGCTGGGGGACTTTTTTTTGGAGTGGCGGCGGCAAACAACCACCACTCACCTCCCAGCGGCACTTTACCAGCACAACCCCCCCCCCCCCCCGAGGCACTTGACCAGCACAACCCTAAATCCCCCAACAGTATTTAACCAGCACCCCCCTTTCAGCCAATTAGGTGACGGGTTTCAGACCCGCTTCCTGATTGGCCGGTAGAGGGTTAGTGTGGCGATATATCGTCACACAACTGGGTGGGTTTTGAGTGGAATGCTCTGCACCTGGAGCCCACCCTTTTTTAAGCCTACCTCTAATCACGTGCTTAATAAAAAACATCCCCCCCCCCCCCCATTGTAATCCATGGTCCGGTGTCCCTGCATGTTGGAGATAGCCTTTTAAAAAAGCAGACAGCAATTTACAGTTCTAGTTAAACAGTCTTCTTTCTGGCTTCTTATTTTATAGAAAATAAAAGCTTAAAAAAATACAGATAATACAGGGCTGATTAAGATTCAATGTTCCCCAAATTGCAAATTGCATTGTCTTAGCAAACAGCAAGAAAATAGATTTGTTACTTCCTTCCTCCACTTTATCTCTCAATATCCTTTTAAACATAAAGGATGAACTGTATTGTATTTCTTTTTCTTGGCTGCAAGTCAGCCTTGGGGGTTTTGTGATCTATATTTTGATCAATACTGTGATTAGTTATAATACAATATTCAGCCTTTTTATCAATTTATATATTGCTGCACTACCAAGGCAATCCACTAAGGGGCAGTGGAGACATTGTAATAATGTAGATACAGTCATTAAAATCAGTGCTGTGTATTCTAGGCAAACTTGCCATATGTTATTTAACCACTTAAGAACCAGAAGGATTTGCCCCCTTAATGACCAGGCCATTTTTTGCGATACGGCACTGCGTCGCTTAAACTGACAATTCCGCGGTCGTGCAACGCTGTACCCAAACAGATTTGAGATCCTTTTTTTTTTCCCACAAATAGAGCTTTCTTTTGTTGGTATTTGATCACCTCTTCGGGTTTTTTTTTTTTGCTCTATAAACAAAAAAAGAGCGACAATTTTGAAATTTTTTTTTTTGCTATAATAAATATCCCAAATTAAAAAAAAGAAATAAATACATTTCTTCATCAGTTTAGGCCGATATATATTCTTCTACATATTTTTGGTAAAAAATCGCAATAAGCGTATATTGATTGGTTTGCGCAAAAGTTATAGCGTCTACAAAATAGGGGATAGATTTTTGGCATTGTTATTATAATTTTTTCTCTTTACTAGTAATGGCGGCCATCAGCAATTTTTAGCAGGACTTCGACATTGCAGCAGACAGATCGGACACTTTTGAAACTCTTTTTTGGGACCACTGACACTTATAAAGCGATCAGAGCTAAAAATATCCACTGATTACTATATAAATGTCATTGACAGGGAATGGGGTAACACTTGGGCTTAAATTTGTTCCCTCATGTGTGTTCTAACTGTAGGGGGATGGGACTGCCTGGGGGAGGAGACATATCGCTGTTCCTAATCTTTAGGAGCACCAGATCTGTCTCTCCTGCCCTGACAGAATGGAGATCTGTCTGTTTACATTGACAGATCTCTGTTCTGTCTCTGTCAGGAGTGATCGCGGGTGGCCAGTTCCGGCGTATCGCCGCAGGAGCGCGCCCCCTAGGGCACTTAAAGCGGCCGATGTACCATGATGGCGATTCGCCCAGGGGAACCAACCAGCTGCAGTATAACTGTGGCAGCTGGTCCTTAAGTGGCTAAAGGGTAACTCCACTTTCATGGGAGAAAAAATTGCAAATTAAAAAAAAAATATATAGCATATACAATTATGACACAAGTCATGTTGTAATTGAATGTTAATAAAAATGACCTTTGCTTTTCAATCTGCAGATCTGTAATCTTATGTAAACTGCAATGCAATATGGCTACCTGGAGATGTTCTGTACACAGAATGTATGCAGAACACCCCCCAGAAACATAATTTCCTGCTTGTGTGATTGGCTTACTAATTTTCCCAGAAGTTTGCACTAAGATACAAGTCAGATTTTTAGCATCCCCTGCAACAAAAATTAAATTTTTGGTAAGATACTCCCAATAGGAAATTACGTCTAAAGGGATGCAGACCCTGCAATTTTCCTCATTGAAGCCATGCAGCTGCAGCAGCCGGTTGATAACCAAGAAACCACTTCCATTAGGCTTACTCAGCAAAGGGGCACAGTGGAACAAACAGCGATTTCTTCAGAATAACAAAGGTAGGAATCTGCAATAAAGTTAGTTAAAATCCTTGCAATGTACATAGATTAAAAGTCCACATGCGGCGCTAAACTGAAAATTGGCACACAGAAGGAGGGAGAGATGAAATCCCTTCACCAGCTTCAGTGTGTATAGAAAGGCACACCACACCACAGTGTCAATCCAATCTCCTTACCAGAAATGAATGAAAAGCAGATATATATCAACAACTCAGCAATAGTTCCTGCTCCACTCTCTGGTCAGATGACTTGGTATGGCTAAATCACGTAGAAAGGACATTCATCAAACACTGCTCAAAGGCATCCAAATAGCCAGGGCATCCAGCAACCAGGTGTAGCACAAAAACGTTTTCTCCCAATCAAGTGGATCATGCAGGAAGAGAAGGGGCCAAACTCTGTTCCTCATTAAGTGTAGAAGCACATCCTTAGTGCCAACTGGCGCCAGACGGCCTATTTAAAGGGTGCCCTGATCAGTGCTGACTGGTCTTCGGCTTTTCCTCTGAATCCTGCTATTATCCTGCCTGATATCCGTTGCTGAACTTGGCTTTCCTTGACCCTGCTTCTGGACTCTGCTATACTTTGATTACTGGTTCCTGATCCCGGCTTCCCATTTGACCTTGCTTCTGCCTGATGCCTTGGTACCTTGCTGCCCTCCTGCTACCAAACCCGGCTATCCTTGTGACCTCGCTCCTGTTCCCTGCTTGGCTCAACACTGCCATCCAACTGTCTGTGACTACGGTCCTGCGACCAGCTACAACTTCTTGCTACAAGTTTCCGGGTCTACATCTGCAGGGACCTGGGCTGGAGATACAAGAGAGGCCGACCTCGTCATTTCAGTCTCCATTCAGGTATGTGACAGGCACACACCTGTCTATAGAAGGTTCCACAGTTAACAGTGCATGTCAGAGCACAAACCAAACCATGAAGTCCAAGGAATTGTCTGTAGACTTCTCAGACAGACACAGATCTGGGGAAGGGTACAGAAAAATTTCTGCAGCATTGACAGTCCCAATGAGCACAGTGGCCCCCCTCATCTGTAAATAGAAGAAGTTTGGAGCCACCAGGACTCTTCCTATAGCGTTCCGCCCAGCCAAACTGAGTGATGGGGGGGGGTGGGATCCTTATTCAGGGAGGTGACCAAGAACCCAAAGGTCACACCAACATTTCTATATGGAGAGAGGAGAACCTTCCAGAAGAACAACAATCTCTGCAGCACTCCACCTATCAGGCCTGTATGGTAGAGTGGCCAGTCGGAAGCCACTTCTCAGGAAAAGGCACATGACAGCCTGCCTGGAGTTTGCCAAAGGCACCTGAAGGACTCTCAGACCATGAAAAACGAAATTCTCTGATCCAATGAAACAAAAAATTGAACTCTTTGGCCTGAATGGCAAGAGTCATGCCTGGAGGAAACCAGGCACCGCTCATCACCTGGCCAATACCATCCCTACAGTTAAGAATGGTGGTGGCAGCATCATTCTGTGGGGATGTTTTTTAGCAGCAGGAATTGGGAGACTAGCCAGGATTGAGATGAATACAGCAATGTACAGAGACATCCTTGATTAACACCTGCTCCAGAGCGCTCTGGACCTCCAGACTGTGGTGAAGGTTTATCTTCCAGCCGGACAATGACCTTAACCACACAGCTAAGATAACAAAAGAGGTGACTACAGGACAACTCTGTGAATGTCCTTGAGTGGCTCAGCCAGAGCCCAGACTTGAACCCCATTGAGCATCTCTTGAGAGATGTAAAAAGGGTTGTGCACCGATGCTCCCCATCCAACTTGATAGAGCTTGAAAGGTCCTGCAAAGAAGAATGGGAGAAACTGCCTAAAAATAGGTGTGCCAAGCTTGTAGCATCATACTCAAAAAGACTTAAGACTGTAATTGGTGCCAAATGTGCTTCAACAAAGTATTGAGCAAAGGCTGTGAATACTTATGTACATGTGATTTGTTTTTTTTTTAATTTGCAACGATTTCAAACAAACTTCTTTCACGTTGTTTTATGGGGAAACTGTTTGTAGAATTTTGAGGAAAAAAATTAATTTAATCCATTTTGGAATAAGGCTGAAACATAACAAAATGTGGAAAAAGTGCTGTGAATATTTACGGATGCACTGTATATAATTTTTTTTTAATGAGTTTTTATGTTTATGTAATATAATTTATGGATTTTATGATCTTTATTACTGTCTGGCGTTTCTTAGTAAAGTCTCATGGGCTTTATTTGTACCTATTTTGTTACTAAGTGGGATATAGAGACGCCAACACTGTGCATGAGAACACATTTTAATCTTATGTGTCCTTATTGGAAGATTTCCCATATATTTCTGTTTGGTGGTAACTCAAAATTTTATCTTCTTCAGTCCCAGTGACAATGGTCAAAGGGACATTTCGAGAGTGTGTATCTCCTAAACGGAGACACAGAAGGCAATAAAAACATGATAAGGATTCTAACCCTCACCACTATATCCAAAACTAAAATAAAAGTTTTTGCTTTAAATAAGCCTAATAATGTCCAAAGAATCAACGTAAAAATATGTGATGTTGATACTTGGTTCTGACAGGTAGAGGAGGTATGGGTATGATGACCTAAAGGACAAAGCAAGACTTGGTAGTTCCTTGGCATATGTAGGACAGCAGGTTGCCCAGTCATTGTGTCCACCCAGTCCGATAGGAATGGAGCTCAGTGTATCGGACTCAGCTTTTCCGCAGTGAGATTTATGCAGACACGGACAATTTTGGGTACAGATCAGGCGTTCCTGATATTTAAGAACAGGACACAGCTGTGAGGATGCACTGATATACACCGTGTCCTGCACATTAGCTCCTCCAGCTGCTCACCTGTGGACACATTTATATGATTGTGGAGAAGCTCTCCAGGGACTCACAGCACAGATTACTGGAGTAAATGGATGTCATTAGTGGCAGTCCCATTGTGATTGTCATTTTTGCCACCACAGTTCCACCTGAGTAATCTCCGAAGGCCATATGATATGGATGAACGATAAGATTTGGTTTTATCAATCTATTTATTGAAAAGATGTAATAAACATCGGCAATCATAACATATATTAGTACATTTTTTCGATATTGTTACTTGTTTGAGCATGCAATCATATTTTACAATATCATTATGTTATACTGTTTATTACTTATTAAAGTTATTGAAAAAAGTTTTATACACCTGTCTCTATTGTGTTTTTCATCATCAAGGTTGCATCTGTATTCTGTAGACAATGGATTATACAATGTATTTCATGTTGAAAGTGCTAGAGATCAATGTTTTGAATTGTGTCTGGCAGTGGGGAGTAGGGTGATGACCTCTAACGTAGCTGCACATTCTACAATTTGCCAGCACTTCTGGTAATGACAACAGCAGGAAGAAACCAGTGAGCCCTTCCCTCTTATTGTCTTGTAGCACCCTGTCCTAAGCGGGGGGCTACCAGTACATTTTTAGCTTTGATGGGTTGTAGGTAACCTGGGTAATTTGTAGTCTTTTGATCATTTGGGTTTTCCCCTCAGTTCAGTGTGGTTGTAGTTCCTCCCTTTTGTCAGTAGGTGTCACTGGTACCTTTAGCATTAGTATGCTGAGCTGCAGTAAAACTGGGCTATGAAAATGCATACTTCTCTCAGCCAACCAGTAGGTCTTTTCCTGGTTACTAGTGCATGCTGGAAGAGAGTAGAAATATCCAGGGAGGTCACATGACCAGGGTTCTCCTACCCAGACCTTGACCTGATGTGGGTGTGTGAAGAACTGCTGTGCTGGGTAGGCCTGAAGCCTAGGCCTAACCATGTGCACTAGGCTCTGCAGTTGAGGGCCTGTCTGTGTGCATAAAGGAAAGGATAGGGACATAAGATGAATTACCAGAAGTCACTCTGCCATAGAACGAGGAACTTTGGCGAGTCTGGGAAATGATCAATATGGTCTCATCCAGACAATTCGTGCATGTTCCTGTGAGTTGTTGTATGGGAGACAGCTGTACAGAATGCTGGGTACAGCTTAAAGTATTACTAAACCCACAACAGGAAAATCAGTCTGTATATGCAGTAAAGCATGCTTGTTATACTCACTGTGGAACCTAAGGGGTTAATTCTGTGCATTGTGTAAAAAGGCTGTTTGATCCTGTCTTCTCTTATTCTCTCCTTCTTTTACTGTCCCTAATTTGGTGCGTATTGCTAGGGTTTTTTTTCTTTTATTTGGAGGGTGCATGTAATCAGCACAGGGCCATTCAGCACAGTCCATGAGGTCATGGACTCCCTATGAGGTCATGCAGCCAGTCCATGACTGTCCTATAAGGTCATGCAGCCTCATAGGACAGTCAGAAGAGAATGAAAACTCCTCCTACAAGCTAGGTATTTAGCAATTTATATATAACAAATAAGTGCACATTATAAAAATCAAATGGTATAATGTCCACATTAAAAATATCAAAAAATTGAATAATTTATTTTTTTTATTTATTTATTTCAGGCACTTATATAGCGCCGTCAATTTACGCAGTGCTTTACATATGCATTGTACATTCACATCAGTCCCTACCCTCAAGGAGCTTACAATCTAAGGTCCCTAACTCACATTCATACATACTAGGGACAATTTAGACAGGATCCAATTAACCTATCAGCATGTCTTTGGAGTGTGAGAGGAAACTGGAGTACCCGGAGGAAACCCACACAGGCACAGGGAGAACATGCAAGGTAGTGTCGTGGTTGGGATTCGAACCAGCGACCCTTCTTACTGCTAGGCGAGAGTGCTATCCACTATACCACTGTGCCGCCCGAATAATCAAATAAATTGTCAAAAAGTGCTCTTTATGTGAATATCCATGCTTTTCTACGGTGTGTTCTTTTACACAAAAGGGAAAAATTTTGCCTCTTACCAGGAGGGATGGATCCCAGATGATAGGGATAAAACACGCTTAGTTGTAATTGAAACCAACTGCGATATTCCACTCCAACGAGAGAACTCCCTCTTGTTATAGTGTTCGCTTCGCCTGGATATGGAAATACGTCTCATATACTTCCAGCTTCACAGATAATCCTGCTGAGTGCTCTCCGACACATAGAGGTATGAAGAAGGGAGAAACTTCATAGTGCAGTATGTAAAACAAGCGTTTATTGAAAAAAGTCTCATTGCACTTTACAGAAAGTAAAAACGAAGATATTCAATCGATGCCTCTTAGAGGGAAACACGTCGGGTGGAGCTGCATTCTGTGATGTCACCACGCACCAGCCTGCAGGACGAGGTCGGCGGCTGTGTTTGTTTAAATATCTTCGTTTTTACGTTTTTTTTTTTCAATAAACGTTTGTTTTACATACTAAACTGGAAAGTGCTGTAGAGTAGTCAGCAGGATTATCATGGAGCTGGGAGTATATGAGAAGTATTTTCATATCTAGGCAAAGCAAATACTATACAAGAGGGAGACTTCTCTCAGAGTGAAAGGAGTGGAATATCGCAGTTGGTTTCAATTACAACTAATCGTGTTTGATCCCTATCACCTGGGATACATTCCTTCTGGTAAGAGGCAAAATTTTTTCCCATTTGTGTAAAGGAACACAGCGTAGAAAAGCACAGATATTCACAAATTTACATAAAGAGCACCATTGGACAATCTATTTGATTATTACATTTTTTGAATCATTTAATGTGGACATTATACCATTTGATTTTTAGCATATTTCAGGATTGCACACTTATTTGTTCTATGTATGTTTTGAATTGAGTATTTAGATTTATAAGAAGCGGCACCCACACACACTTTTGAACATTTGATTTTTAGGGCAAGCACGAGATATTACATATATCGCAATTTATATTTACTAAAATAATTGCATTTCCATGTTCTATGTATTGTTAGAGACCAGATATAGTGAATACAGGGTCCTTGGTTTAGTAATATTTTAAAGCCTTTTTTCTGTACTGTTGTCTACCTTTCTATTTTTGTTTTAGTCTGCTTGCCTGCTTGTTATAGGGTGTAGTGTGCCCTACCCCTCTCTCCCTGAATTTGTGGTGTGTGACCAATAAAGTTACTTTTGTTCTGCATTAAAAGTGACTGGCGCCCATTAAAATGTCAGCCCTCTCTGATGCTGTGATCAGGGGGGCGCTACAGTCTTTTTCACTTCACCTTGGAAGATACCATGAATGGATCCCACCCATGAATAATGTTTGTGATGTCTCATCAGAATCCCTCTCATAATCTAGTATAAGAATAGGAAGTTAAACAGGTAGTGTGCTAATGTGGACAAAGAAATGTGGCCTCACCAAAACCAGACTACCAGTAGTTAAAGCCACTGATGGACCAATGATATGGGACAAAAGAAGTGTTGTCACACAGACCACTGGCCTCTCTTCTGTCAGTTTAGAACTATAAGTTCCAGCATGTCCTACTGATTTCTTTATTTGTAATACTACAGGCCCCAGTATGCCCCACTGTCGCCACTTCTGTCTCACACATCCTACTGGCCTCTTTCCTGTCTCTGTAAAATTGCAAGTCAACCTGCCTTACTTACTGTCCCTGCAGAGCTGTAAGCCCCACTGTGTTTTATTGGCTTAACTGCATGTCCCATCATATTCATTCCCAGCCAAGGTACCATGAAACCTAGGTTTCTAGGGGTTGCTTGTACAGTGAGCATTGGTGGGTTGATCTCTCACTTACAGTGACCTCCAGTATAAGAGGGGCACGTCCACACTGACCATTAATGTAAGAGGGGCACGTCTACACTGACCACCATTGTAAGAGGATACATTTTCCACTGATCGCCAATATAAAAGGGCTCTCCACTAATCATCACTGGAGACATCTCTCCAGTGAACACCAATATAAGGGGGAAATAGCACTCGTACTGGGAACCTTGGTTCCCGTTTGGTCTGCGATTTTAAAAATAGAGCACGGACTTCTTTCCTGCGAATGAATGGGCTTTCGTGCCAGTGCAATCCGCGGCCCTCACAGCAGCACAGGAGTGAACCTTGCCTAAGAGGGCATGTCTCCACTGACCACCAATATAGGGGGCCTATTTCCCAATGACCACCAATGCATTCTTCTAACCACCAATGTGAGAGGGCACATCCCCACTGATCACCAATCTAAGAGTGCTTTCTACTAGCTACCAATGTAAGAGGGCGTATCTCTGCTTACCACCAACGTAAGAGGGCCTATGTCCCTTTAACCATCAATGTAAGAAGGCATTCTACTAACCCCCAAATTTAAGAGGAATTTCTCCACTGACCAGCAATGTAAGAGGAGCTATCTCTGCCTGACCACCCCATGTAAGGGGACATTTCTACACTGACCACCAATATAAGAGGGCCTATCCCCCACTGACCACCAATGTAAGGGGGCATTTCTCCACTGACCACCAATAAAAGAGGACCTTCTCCCACCCACTATGTGGTACTAAACTGACTATTAGTGTTGGGGTACACTACAGTTTTGTACACTACAGTTTTCACGTTCTGCATTTTTCAGGCAATTATTAACATTTGTTAATATTTCAGGCAAAACATAACCCACCCCAAGTGTCATACTCTGAGTATACTTCATTCAACTTTCTACAACTTTCTGATCATGCTAAGACCTGACCTATTCCAGGCGTTCCTCTGGGTAAAATGATTGAGAACTCTACTCTCTGCAAAACCACAAGTGCCACTAAATCTCATTGGTGTACCCACTGATTCTGCTGCATTTCGTCAAGAGGAATATATTTTATTTCTAAAGCCTTGTACACACGATCGGATTTTCCGCAGACAAAGCGTCAGACTTTTCTCCGAAGGGCGTTGGCCAGGAACTTGTCTTGCATACAAACGGCACACAATTGTCGGCCAACAAACACAAACGTAGTGACATACTACGTGGTTTTTCAGCTCTTTAGCGCCACCCTTTGAGCACCTTCTGCTAATGTTGTGTTTGGTGAGCATTGATTCCGAGCATGCGTGTTTGTACTTTGGACTTTTGTTTGACGGACTTGTGTACACACGATCGGAAAAGCCGACAAAGCCGTTTAAAATTTTAAAGCCTGCCATCCAACATTTGTCAGCGGAAAATCCGGCAACAATTGTCCGATGGAGCATACAAACGGTAGGATTTTCCGCCAACAGTCTGTCAACACACAATTCCCGTCGGAAAATCTGATCGTGTGTACGAGGCTTAAGAAATCTATTCCCTTTAGCAATACGCAGCCACTTCATTTTTTCCCTCCTACATCATGTACCTCCTTTTTATTTATTTTCAACAGGAACACTTCCTGATTTCTCTTCCCATTTATTCAATTGCCCTCTTCTAGAACAAACAAAAAATGTGTTATTGAAAAAAAAATCGTGTTTATTAACCATTTATATGTAGGAGCATAGGATACATTTATGAAGGTTAGAATATATCTAATAATAGAATAATGAGGTGCAGTTTCTCAGTAAAAAGATGTCTTCTCCATTCTATAGTTCCACGGGGGGAAGCTTTTGCTTGTAAGAACATCAAAGAAAAAAATGCTGGCATGTGACATAAAAGAAAGAATCTGATATTATTTTTCCACATCTTGGTCATTCCTACATAGGCAGCAAGCCTAAAAATAGGATCTTCTCGTGAGCTCACCTCTGGGCAGAACAATATATCTGAAGGATTTTCCCAGTGTCCTCTGCCTATGAAATTGGCCTTTCTCCCCAGTTACACATCCCTCAGTTCTCCGTGTCTGTGTTTGCTCCGAGCTTCCAGGATTACCCACCTTAATGGGCATACAGAGCCCGAGGCCTTGCCGTCAGCTCTTCCCAGTCCTACAATCAGCTATTTTTGGTTACTTCCGTAAATAGGTCTCCGACTCTGTATGGGTTTCCCCACCGGTGTCATCCACATCCCAGGCTGAGGTGTATATTTAATTAGGCTGTGTCAGTGAAGCCAGTAAGGATGTGAGCTAATGGCATGTTCAGCGGCAGTTATCACTTAAGTGTTTTTAATTTGTAGTTAAACTATTAATGGGTGAAGAATCCCATGGTAGGGATTTGCCAAATTTCTTTCTGCTACAGGGAATGGTTATATATCATTAGCTTGCTTGTCTTTACAGGAAGGCTGTATTTATTAACCTATAACAATGAAAACAGAAGTGGTTCCTTGAAGCACAGAGCAGCCAATAAGAAATTAGATTTATAGATGCAAGCTTAAGTGTAATTGGTCAACATTGGTTACTACACAGCACTTCTCCTTGCATTAATAAAGCACAGTAGGGTGGATTCATGAAAAAGAAAAAGTCCAACCTTTTAGCAGGTATCTTGCTGTTTCTGATCTATTCTAGAGAAAAGTCAGCTGGAATTTGATTGGCACTTTTTCTCTTGAAAAATAAACATGTTTGCAAAATACATACTCTGCAGTGCCAAATAACCTCAAAACAATGCTTCCTGCTGCAAACAATTAACTTTGTTTGCAATTTTTTAAATATATTGCAGTGCAAAAATTCGCTAAATATTCACAGGATTTTTATTTTAAAAAATGAATGTTTTGGCTCAATCAGTAATTTTATTTTGTTTTAAATGTCCAAAATGAGGGAATCCCTGGTTGTCACCAGAACTAGTGTTTCCATTAAAAGATTTCCCCTCTCTTATTGTTCTGATGACAATCCAAAATTTGTAGTTTTCCTTGACTTTCTGTGATCATGGTAAACATGTCATGGTCTGGGATCAGGCTCAGAGGAAGTGGCTGTAGCAGTAGAGAAGGCCACTCAGTAGTCAGCTTGATGAATACACAGACAGAGGTGTGGGTTCTAAGCACTAGTGGGTCTACACTAGAGCTCCTGATGGAAATGGGTTTTGCTGCATGCTGATGTCAGGTCGTGGCCCTCTGGATTGCCCAAGAAGGAAGAGAGCAAGCCGGAGTCAGGTAGCTGATGAAGCAGATGGGGAACAAGCAGAATCATAGGCAATAAACAAGCCAAGAGTTCAGTAATAAGTAGTAGATTAATGGTATTAAGCAGAAGTGTAATCAATGAAAACAAGCCAAGGGTTGACAACGAGTGGTAGTAAAGATAAGGACAGCAGCAGGTATGTAAAGGAGCAATATATTGGTTGGAGAGAGCACAATAATCTGGCAAACAGGAAGTGTAGAGACAATTCATGGGAGGAACAAAGTGCTCAAGGTTCACCAGAAACACAATACAAAGTAAGATTGTCCAAGGAATCGGGCAGGGAGCTGTCCAGCATCTCAGGTGGCACAGCAAATAGAGCCACAGCCAGACACGGCAGAGGTTTTAAGTTCGGATCCAGATCCTGACAACATGACATAGAGAGGGTGACTTTCCCTAACAGGGGCACAGATGTAGATGTAAAGCGCTGTGTAAATTGACGGCGCTATATAAGTACCTGAAATAAATAAAAATAAATAAAATAAATGACAATTAAAACCTAACACGAGAACAGCGTAGGCTCCATGTACATATGTAACTGTGCTATGTATGTGCCATTTTCTATGCCTCTCTTCAATAAAAATATAGTAAAAGAAATCCTAACACAAGAAAACAGGAGGGTGCTGGATTCAGATTTTCTAAGGGTCATTGAAATTGTCACAGGGCACACTAGCTGTGGTTGGGCAGCACTCCTCAAAACATATATACAATCCAGAGAGCATCAAACAAATAACCAATAGCCCAAAGGTAATTTAATGATGTTGATTTAATTGAGCAGAATAAAGCCAATGCAGACACACTCCTCCTTCATTGGGGTTTTTGAATTTAGAATTCAGTTTAAATCACTCAAGTAAGTAGATATCAAATAAATCTACATTGTGATTTACTGCTTGGAACAATTTCAGGAGGACAGGTTATGCCAGTGTTAGTGGATGCAGCAAAGGACTTTGCTGCATTTACTAACCCTGGCGTAACCACACTGGCGTAAGCCCCACTGGTGTAGCAGAACTCCTCATCAATGGAGCAGAATTCAGCTCTATAAGCAGTGGAAGAGGTAAGTATATAATGCCTTCTATGCAGGTATAGCTTTTAAATCCTATTTTTATGTTGGGCAACCAAAGTCCTACAGAGCTCCCTTGATCTGCTTTGAAGTTATTTTTGCATCCCCATTGACAGGGAGCAAAACAGTTGTAGTGCTAAAATATGCCCGTGTACACAAACCCTTGTTGCGTAAGCACAGCCAGCAGGACTAGGCACATGTAAAGTGGAAACACATATTGCACAAATCATTGTACTCCAGCTTCACCAGATCCAGTTCTTAAATGTTGCAAGGAGATTTAGGTTGGATATGCATGGTCAGTCAAACACGGCTTGAGCAAGGCATTATAGCAGTCATCAGTGCCGAGACAAGGCCATCCAGCACCCAGGGAAAAGATGCCAAACTGCACCCCCTCTTCCCTTAGGGTTAGGGTCAGAGTGCCCACATCCCTGCAATAAACTATTTTACCCAGGGCAGTATCCCCTCCTGCCCACCCCTTGTCCCAGCCCTGGCAGGCATTCTGTACAACAAACTCAGATTGATTTAAAGCGTATAAAGGGAAAACTTTTTATTTGTTAGCTTTGGTTAGAATGAAAAAGCATTAGACCATGTGCCAAGCTTTTATTGGGGTCTCTGTCCCTGCTGGGGAGAATCATCCATCTATTTTTCCTGATGATGATTGTTATCTTGGCTGGAATTAGGGGAAATCCTACATTTTAGTTTTCACAAGAGCAAGTGGTGAGCAAAAATCTTCCAGGGGAGACAAGTGTACTAGTGACAACTGTCTAAAATGGGAATTCCCCATTAGTTTGAGGCAATTTGCCCACACTACCTGTTGCATCTCTAAGACTCTAATTAATGGGTACCCTAGCAGGACATAGACAGCGATTATTATGCTTGTAGAATCCTAGCAAAGATATATTTAGCTGCATTCTAATCTTTCCATTAAAGATTTGTATGACTGGGGGTGAATAAACCCACTGATATTTTGGCTTTAGGTGCAGTTGGCCACTATTAAATATTTTACGTTTGTTTGGGGGGATTTCCCTTCACTACTGTTTAGTCTCCAAGACTAGAAGTGAAAGGGAAATCTCCCTAGCAGGACGCAGAGAGCAATAAAAACCCAGTAGGTATTTAACCCTTTTTTACTCTTTCCTTAAAATTTTTTTTTTTTAAAGTTTTTGCTATACATGTATTTTCAGAAAGTGACATTGATAATTCAAGTCACATGAGTTCTTTCTGCTGGGGACTTTTGTGGTGGACATAACAAAGCCAAATAATGTCACTTTCTCTAGACAGTGTCTCAATAATGAGGAACAAATATTTAAAGTGGTTCTAAAACCTTAATGCATTGTGCCCCAGACCCCCCCACCCCCTTTTTCTTACCTGAGCTCGATCCAGCAACGTGCACAAGTGCAGCAGCTCCATCCGCTGTCTCTCTCCTCATTGGACAGATTGATAGCAGCAGGAGCCATTGGCTCCCGCTGCTGTCAATCAAATCCTGTGATGCAGGGGGCGGGGCTGAGTCCCGCTGTCTGTGTCAATGGATGCAGCAGCGGGACTCGGGAGCAAGCCGGAATGGGTGCCCCCCAGGGAAAGCGGCCTTCCCTTGGGGGCACCCGAATGAAGAGGAGGGGCTTGGAGTGCCAGCAGGGACCCCAGAAAAAGAGGATCGGGGCTGCTCTGTCCAAAACTATTGCACAGAGCAGATAAGTATAACATGTTTGTTTTATGAAAAGAAAAAAAACCTAAAGGTTTACAACCACTTTAAGGAACTCACTTGCTAAAATGACAACTATGGCCTCATGGGAAGCTAACAGAGCTATATTTAGTTGCATTGTAACCTTTCCAATAAAGATTTGTAAGACTGGAGGTAATTAAATCCAACAAACTAATATTTTGGCATTAGGTGCAGTTACATTTTAAATTCAATTTACTAAATACAATAGTTGTAACATGGAATGCCACGCAAACAAAATAGAAAAATTGTGGTATTTACATTTTTTTTTTTTTTTGCCTTAACAGGTTGTGGCTTTGAAGGATTTGAAGTTTTAGGTCTGAAGTGGCTGCCACGTCTAAGCCGGCTTCAGGCCAAAGAGATCACCCCGTACGAGGTGGGAGATCGGCAATGGCAGAGCGATATTGAGCAGTTGACCTCCAACCCGGCTTTGGTGTGTGCCCTACGCCGAATTCATGCCTTCACCTCCTTGGCACAGGCTATTAAACAAATGGTGCCGGTCAAAGGGAAGATGCAGTCCCGGCTCATCATGTCTGCCGCCCCAGAGATTACTTTCCGGCAAGCTGTCCTGATTTTCACAGACAGGGACTTGGTTTCTGGTAGTTATATGACATCTGTTTTCCATGTTGTACCTATTGTCTTAATCACAGTTCCCTTCCATCTTCTTTCACAAAGGAATGTGTCTGTACAACTAGTAATGTATCTTGTCTTAGTATTTGCTTTAATTCCCCCATCACAGCTGCAAATATTTGCCTTCCTATCAGCAGCCAGGAGCAAAGAAAACACCCCTTGCTTTGGGGTATACAGTAGAGAAGCATATAACTCACTTAATGGGCAGATCACCAAGAACCATGACTTCAAAACCCTGTTTAAAGTGTTACTAAACCCATTAATATGAAAATACCGGTAGTTCATCTGCCCGCCCACAGCTTATAAATCTTCTTTTTACATTAAAATACTGCCACTATATACCCTTTTTGGCTGATCTGTATACCACGGTCACATAATGAACTGCAGAGTTTGTCCAGTGCTGAGAGTTCAGGAAGGAAGAGATTTCCACTATATCCTGTATACACGCCCACATGTGTGATGTCAATATCATGTGACCTGACTAGCTCTGAGAACATGTAAATGTTCTCTCCAGCATAGAAGACATAACTGAGCATGTGCAGGTTGGCTACCCTGCCTGTGTGTTAGCTGGCCTTCCCCAGATAGAAAGTGCAGGTGGGAAGGATCTGTCCATACAGGATCAAAGAGCCTTTTTACACAATGCAGAGGATTAACCCCTTAAGTTCCACAGTGAGTATACCAAGCATGCTATTCTGCATATACAGGCAAATTTTACTGTTTTGGGTTTAGTAACACTTTAAGCTACAACTAGAGCGACCCAGACATCCCAACCTGCAAAAACTCTTTTTGGGGAGGTGGCAAATTCATTTCAGGGAGGTGGTGCTTTGCGCCTGCAACCCAAGCCCCCCCCCCCCCAGTGGGAAAATGTTTTTTAAATCACTTTTTCAATATTTTTTCACAGTGCTTCTAGGGAAGGGGGTGGGTGGTATGTGGCAGTGGACGGTGTCAGTAGTTTTTTCAGTTTTAATAATTTGATTTTTTTTACAATTTTATTTAGTTTTTAATTTTTTCACAATGCTTTTTGGGGGGAGGGGTTGGGGCAGTGGATAGTGTTGGTAGGGCAGGGGAGAGTGGTGTCAGTAGTTTATTTTTTTTACACTTTTTCATTTTTTAGAATTTTTTTACATTTTTTTTTATATTATTTGGGGGAGAACAGGGGGGGTGGAGAAGGGCACAGAGGGGGCCGGAGGAGACATGGAGGGTGGAGAGGGACACGGAGGGGGCCGGAGGAGAACAGGGGGAGGGGCGGAGAAGGACACGGAGGGGGCCAGAGGAGAATGGGGGGGTGGAGAAGGACACGGAGGGGGTTGGAGGAGATCATGGGAGGGGAGAAGGACATGGAGGGGGCCGGAGGAGAACAGGAGGGGTAGAGAGGGACACGGAGGGGGCCGGAGGAGAACAGGGGGGTGGAGAAGGACACGGAGTGGGCCAGAGGAGAACAGGAGGGGCAGAGAGATACACGGAGGGGACCGGAGGAGAGCAGGGGGGGAGAAAGACACGGAGGGGGCCGGAGGAGAACAGGGAGGGTGGAGAAGGACACGGAGGGGGCCGGAGAAGGACACGGAGGGGGTCGGAGGAGATCATGGGGGGGAGAAGGACATGGACGGGGCCAGAGGAGAACGGGGGGTGGAGAAGGACACGGAGGGGGCCGGGGGAGGAGCACACAGAACAGCTGGGAATGATTGGTGCAGCAGGAGGGACAACTGTGAACACTGATCTCTCTGTATGGCTTTTTAGCTGACAGCCACAGGAGGGAGAGAAGGAGAAGCGGCTGTCAGCTAAAAATCAATACAAAGGAGATCGGTGTTCACAGCTGTTCCCCGCCGCACAGATCATTCCCGGGAGTTTACGAGGCGCTTGCAGGTGTGCAGGAGCCGCCGCAGAAACGCGGGAGACTTGCGATGTCTAGCCACCTATAGCTTACACATGGCTGCTTCACCTGCTGCCAGCAGTCAAATGGAGTGGAAAGGAAAGAAAGTAAAGGTTAGCATGTACTGTTGGGGAGAGGGGATTAAAATGAACCTGTTCTTTTGCCCTGCATGGACAAAGGTTTACTTTACAGCTAATTGCTTCCTATAGGCAACAAAGACATGTTCCCTTCCCTGCTTGATGTGTAGATGAATGACTTGGTTTATTCCATTTTGGCTTTGTATTTGCTGGCATCAAATAGCAGAATATCTTTTTTTCAGGGCTCCGACCAAACATCCTCGCTGTCTCCCCACATCCAGACTAATGAAAAGCACAAATAAACCAATGGCAATGAGAGATGCCACTGTGATGTATTTGATGCATTATATTTATATCCTTTTATTGCTATCATTATTGGTCACAGCGACCTCTCCTATTGTTATTGTTATTTGCCATTGGCTTATTTGCACTTTTCATTTGTGTTCATTTTTCCAGTATCAATAGCTACTGGTGTATTATGCAGCATATATTTTCTGGTGGGCCTTATACAGTGGGGACGTAAAGTATTCAGACACCCTTAAATTTTTCACTCTTTGTTATATTGCAGCCATTTGCTAAAATCATTTAAGTTCATTTTTTTTCCTCATTAATGTACACACAGCACCCCATATTGACAGAAAAACACAGAATTGTTGACATTTTTGCAGATTTATTAAAAAAGAAAAACTGAAATATCACATGGTCCTAAGTATTCACACCCTTTGCTGTGACACTCATATATTTAACTCAGGTGATGTCCATTTCTTCTGATCATCCTTGAGATGGCACTACGCCTTCATTTGAGTCCAGCTGAGTTTGATTATACTGATTGGACTTGATTAGGAAAGCCACACACCTGTCTATATAAGACCTTACAGCTCACAGTGCATGTCAGAGCAAATGAGAATCATGAGGTGAAAGGAACTGCCTGAAGAGGTCAGAGACAGAATTGTGGTTACAAAAAAGGTTACAAAAAATTTTCTGCTGCACTTAAGGTTCCTAATAGCACAGTGGCCTCCATAATCCTTAAAAGGAAGATGTTTGAGACGACCAGAACCCTTCCTAGAGTTGGCCTTCCGGCCAAATTGAGCTATTGAGGGAGAAGAGCCTTGGTGAGAGAGGTAAAGAAGAACCCAAAGATCACTGTGACTGGGCTCCAGAGATGCAGTCGGGAGATGGGAGAAAGTTGTAGAAAGTCAACCATCACTGCAGCCATCCACCAGTCGGTGGTTTATGGCAGAGTGGCCAGACGGAAGCCTCTCCTCAGTGCAAGACACATGAAAGCCCGCATGGAGTTTGCTAAAAAAACACCTGAAGGACTCCAAGATGGTGAGAAATAAGATTCTTTGGTCTAATGAGACCAAGATAGAACTTTTTGGCCTTAATTCTAAGCGGTATGTGTGGAGAAAACCAGGCACTGCTCATCACCTGTCCAATACAGTCCCAACAGTGAAGCATGGTGGTGACAGCATCATGCTGTGGGGGTGTTTTTCAGCTGCAGGGACAGGACGACTGGTTGCAATCGAGGGAAGAATGAATGTGGCCAAGTACAGGGATATCCTGGACGAAAACCTTCTCCAGAGTGCTCAGGACCTCAGACTGGGCCGAAGGTTTACCTTCCAACAAGACAATGACCCTAAGCACACAGCTAAAATAACGAAGGAGTGGCTTCACAACAACTCCGTGACTGTTCTTAAATGGCCCAGCCAAAGCCCTGACTTAAAGCCAACTGAGCATCTCTGGAGAGACCTAAAAATGGCTGTCCACCAACGTTTACCATCCAACCTGACAGAACTGGAAAGGATCTGCAAGGAGGAATTGCAGAGGATCCCAAAATCCAGGTGTGAAAAACTTGTTGCATCCTTCCTAAAAAGACTCATGGATGTATTAGATCAAAAGGGTGCTTCTACTAAATACTGAGCAAAGGGTCTGAATACTTAGGACCATGTGATATTTCAGTTTTTCTTTTTTAATAAATCTGCAAAAATGTCAACAATTCTGTGTTTTTCTGTCAATACGGGGTGCTGTGTGTACATTAATGAGGAAAAAAAATGAACTTAAATGATTTTAGCAAATGGCTGCAATATAACAAAGAGTGAAAAATTTAGGGGGTCTGAATACTTACCGTCCCCACTTTACATACTTTTTATATGTATCAGTAATCACCAATCAGAATCAGCCTTTCAGATTTTAGCTGCAATTTTCAGGACTGGTTTAAATTGGCTACCATGCAGAGCTGCAGCAGATTTTGCACTCTCCGGTATTCCTAAATCAACCCCACAGTGTTTTCTATAACAAGCAATCAAATTTAGCATTTAATTATGTAACCAACACTGAAACATAGAGCCTAGGTTCATGTTGCAGAAATTTGACATGCATTCGTCAAATCGTATGCCAAATTGGCGGCTTTTGACGGCAATGGCACCGTCCGAAACGTTGCGCCACTGACATTGCGGCACCACACCGATTCCCAAAAGTAGTTTCTGTACTACTTTTGGCGAGTTCGGGGAGCAATTTCTATAGACCATTGTGCAGAAACCTCTCTGAAATCGCCCCCCCCCCCTCTTAAGTCGGGACTGCATGCTTGTATGAAATTGTGCGAGTTCAGCTGAACTCGTACGATTTCATTCCCACTGTCAGTATGAACCTAGGCTAAATACGATTGACGATCCAGAAAGTTCCTATGTAAAGGATAAATTCACCTTTGGGAACAAGTTACGCGTTTCACCCGATTTTAGGGTGGAGCATGTAACATGCGCCCAATGTTCCCCATACTTGCTTTCACCGTTTGAAAACAGCGTGGCCATGCTCCGCCCACATGGCCGCGTCGTTCATCCACACAGCTCTGTGTGTGAATGAACTACAAGCCCTGACATCCTTTGCGGCTGTCAGCTTGTAGTTCTCAATGAACTACCATGGTGCTGTGGAGCACTGTGGTAGTTTATTAAACCTTTCTTTCAGAGAGTAGCAGCTTACCCCTACGGAATGTACGGCACACAGAAAGATCTGCAGCAGACCTGCATGGCACCCGTGATCTGCTGATGGCTCATGCAATGCTTTCCAGGCTTCTGCTACAAAAAATAATAATGCACATTTTTTTAGCTGGAAAAAAAAATGTGCATTTATTTAAAGTCAAATTATCCTTTCAGAAAAAGATAAAGTGCTGTACTCAGAGAACCAATGTGGTGCATTAGCTTACTAAGTAGTGCGTAGGATAGATCTTGGCTCACAGTATAGGAAACATAGCTATGATTAAGGCTAGCGGCAAAAATTAGGAGTCAGATCTGCAGATACAATCTGTCCGCCCTCTGGCATGTGACTCAGTCAGTCCATCCATAAACACAAAGACTTGGTTCAGCTGAGCGTTCATGTTTATTCCTTTGCAGAGAGGGAGGAGTCCACTTTACAGTGCACCACAACATACATGCTATGTGAACAAAAATGATGGTGCTACCTTAACCACTTGACCACTGGGCACTTAAACCCCCTTCCTAACTAGACCAATTTTCAGCTTCGGTGCTCTCACATTTTGAATGACAATTGCTCAGTCATGCAACACTGTACCCCAAAAAAGACTGAAAATTCGATTAAAAAAAAAAAAATTCTTTGTTTCTATTAAAATTTATTGCATAGTATTGGCAAGTATTAGCAGAGTATTGGCAAGTATTGGTAGAGTATTGGCAAGTATTGGTAGAGTATTGGCAAGTATTGGTAGAGTATTGGTGAGTATTGGCAGAGTATTGCAGTGTTGCAGAGTATTGCAGTGTTGCAGAGTATTGCAATGTTGCAGAGTATTGCAATTTTGCAGAGTATTGCAGTTTATTGGCAGTGATCAGCGCTGTGGGCACTAAACATCCAGCCCACAGCGCTGCTGCCATCTCTCCCCCCCTCCCCTCGCACTGTACCGATCGGTACACAGAGGGGAGGGAGGAACCGGCGTCATGACGTGACGCCGGTTTGTTTACAAGTGATCGCTCCGTCATTTGACGGAACGATCACGTGGTAAACGGCCATGATCAGCGGCTATTTACCGTGATCCGTGATGCGCCGGGTCACGGATGTACCAGGGTGCGCGCCCCAGGAGGCGCATGGGAGCAACATTCTGGAATGACGTCCCACGGACGTCCACCCAAAATAAGCCGACCGCGCTGTAGCCTTCTTTCAGCTATGGCCTGGTCGGCAAGTGGTTAAAGCAGTATTAACCACTTCAGCTCCAGAAGGTTTACCCCCCCCTTCATGACCAGGCCATTTTTTGCGATACGGCACTCACAATTACGCGATCATGCGGCGCTGTACCCAAATACAATTCTTTGTCCTTTTTTTCCCACAAATAGAGCTTTCTTTTGGTGGTATTTAATCACCTCTGAGGTTTTTATTTTTTGCACTATCAACAAAAAAAACCCGACAATTTCGAAAAAAAAAATATATATTTTTTTACTTTCTGCTATAAAACATATCCAATGAAAAAAAATGTAAGAAAATCGAATTTCTTCAACAATTAAGACCAATGTGTATTCTGCTACATATTTTTGGTAAAAGAAAATCCTAATAAGTATATCAATTGGTTTGCGAAAAAGTTATAGTGTTACAACCTTTGGGATAGATTTTTATTTATTTAAATTTTCTACTAGTATTGGGCGGCGATCAGTGACTTATAGCAGGACTGGGATATTGCGACAGGCAAATTGGATAGTACCTGGCACTCTGGACACTTTTTTGGGGACCAGTGACATTATTTCAGTGATCAGTGCTAAAAATATGCACTGTCACTGTACTAATGACACTGGCTGGCAAGGGGTTAACATCAGGGGCGATCAAAGGGTTAACTGTGTGCCTAGCTGGTGTTTTACTACTGTGGGGGAGGTGCTTTGACTAGAGAAAGGCATAAATCCGTGTCCCTGCTTTGCAGGAACACAGGTTTAATGTCTTCCGTACTGACAGAACGGTGATCTGCCTTGTCTGCAGCAGCGCTTTGCGGGCGAGTTTGCAGCGCTGCCCCACTGTTTTCAATGGGAAGGGGCGCTTTAGGAGCGGTAATTACACCGCTCCTAATGCGCTCCAAAGATGCGGCTTGCAGGACTTTTATGACCGCCCTGCAAGCGCACCGCTTCAGTGTGAAAGCCCTCGGGGCTTTCACACTGGAGTGCATTGAGCAGCTCTTTCGGGGCGCTTTGCAGGCGATATTTTTAGCACTTTAGCGCCTGCAAAGCGCCTCAGTGTGAAAGGAGCCTTACTCCAATAGTGCTACATTAGAGGTACTGTCTTCCATCTAATGTTGTTTTAGTAGACTCTTTAACACAAAAGCCCTATAAGATGATGATAAAAAAAGAACATTGCTGATGTCTATTAGCTATTCTCCTTGTTTCTTCTCAGCTGTGACTCTTCCTATAAATATTTCTGTAGCTGCCATCAACTTATAAGTAATAAATTATCCCTCAGATGCCCAAAGTCGACCGCTTCTGAAATACACAGTACCACCTGGAATCTATTACAAAGCAAGAGGTAAGTCTACAGATCTTACCATATGAATATTGTATTGAATTGAAAGGTTTTTACTAGGGTTGCACCGATACCACTTTTTTAAGACTGAGTACAAGTACCGATACGCCAATACCGATTACGATACTTTTTTTTTAATGTCGTCTTTTTTTTTACAATACTTTTTTTTTTTGGGGTGGGGGGAGTAGATGGTGTAAGTGTTTTTTTTTTTCTTTTTTATTATTTTTACAGTTTAACCTTTAGCTATTTATTTATTACAATTCTTTCTTTTTTTTTCTTTTTTTCTATCAGCCCTGTGGGGGAGGGGGGGCTTTGGTGAGATATCAGGGGTCACACCCCTGACATCTTCTTTTTGAGAAAGGGAGAGGGGCTGAGGACAGAGATTCTCCAGTCCCTTTCTCTGCAGCCTCAGCTGCACTGAAGATGAATGGACAGTAGACAGAGGCTCCTCTCTATTCATAAACTGAAGCATCGTGAACACAGTTTACAATGCTCAGTTATGAATGGACAGTCAGTGATCACTGACTCTGTTTATTCAGAATAGGAAGGAGCCAATAAATTACATATTTACCGGCTCCTTCCTCCGCTCTCTGTCCTGACAGATCCAGGATGAGAGGAGACCGAAGGAGCACACGGAGGACCCGGAGAGCTGGAGGAGGACCCAGAGGAGGACACCGGGAGCCAGAGGAGGACACGGGGGACAGTCAGGGCTGTTCGGTGCAGTGGTGGGGGCAGTTATAAGCACCAATCTCCCTGTATAGCTTTCAAGAAGCTGACAGCCGTGGGAGGGAGAGGAGGAGAAGCGGCTGTCAGCTGCTTTAGCTGTACAGGGAGATTGGTGCTTATAAATGCCTCCACCGCTGTACCCATCATCTGTGAGGCTGCCCGCCCCCCCTGCTGTGCTGAGGAGACTGGCCCGGTACAACAGGAAAGGGAGGTATCGGATTAAACATTGGAGCAGTACTCGTGCAAATGCTCAATATTGGCACAGATACTGATACTAGTATCAGTATCGGTGCAACCCTAGTTTTTACAGTGTATTTAGTCTCCATCGTGATTATGGTACTACACAGTGTTTCCAATCTCCTCCATGATTGTGTTGCTACACAGATCCTCCATTCTTCACAGAGATTCTACTACTACACACTTTCTCCTTTCTCCTTAAAGTGCTCTTGTGAATACAGGGTCATTGTAAATATTTATATACCGGTTTAAAGCAGAGTCACTATTTATCTTTCCAGCAGCCTGTGTGGTAAAGGTAAAATTGTGCTGACTTCCATTATCCAATCATGTGCAAGCAAAAATCCTTTTTTTTTCCACATTTGTTTGTACATGATTTGGTATTAATTTCCAAGTGAATTTCTTTCTCGACCATTAGGGGACAAAGGAATTACTAAATCGTCAGGTTATATTGCCACCTACAGGAATATTGGGCACTGGCAAGCAAAAAAATTGTCGGCTAGCCCAGAATAATGGTGAAAACAAAATGGAAAAGACAAGCGCAGCCTCCATAGTGTAGTAAACAAGGTGAACAATATTTATTAATGATTAAAAACACACATAGAAGGAGCTTGTGCAAAGCGGTAAACGTCAAAGCTGCTGCCTCTGGAGCCCAGAGCCGATGTGGAATCCCCTGCTTCAGCTGTGAGCAGGGGGAGAAGAGCACAGGCAGGAGGGAGCCGCTGCTGCAGGAAGACAACCCAACCAGGAATGGAAGTCGTAGCCTGGATAGAGGATGCCTGACACCGCTGGGAGATAGGGACACGTTTCAAAGCATGTCGCTTCTTCTTTAGCCGCTGGATAACCCCTCCTGCTACCAGCATGCCTCAGTTTTTTGTTAGTTTCCCAGGAGAATGGACGTCTGTGCTTCAGCTCTGCTGTAATTAAGAAAAACCTAGTGGTAGCCTAGAAGGGACTTTTTCTGCATTTTGACAGCGTACTTTTCTGGACTCCTATTTGCATCAGTCTACCTCCCAGTTCGTAATGTTTAGGTCTGGAAAAACAGAAAAGGACACAGTCCTTTTTAATGGTTTTCTTTCTGGACAAATCTGGGCAGACTAAAAGCTGCAGATGTAAATGGACGCATATCCTTTTACATCTGCCTGCCCATAGACTTACATTGAGCTTGAGATCATGTAGGCCTGAAAAATTGACATGCCCATCTGAACAGAAAGCCTGTGTGAAAGGATCCTACAAGAAGAGATCCTAACCACTGCAGCAGTTGATCACTTGTATATTGAATGGCTGTGGCTCTAGCATTAAACTAATGTTGGTATATATGCATAGGGCATTTTGACTCAAGTGCTGGACTGCAGGACCCTTGTGTAAATAGATCTGATCCACATGACCTTCAAGGAGCAGCATTCTCCTCATTGAGACCCCAAAAGCTTTGCTCCCAGTCCATCCACAGAATCTGGCACTTAAAGTCTGCCAAATCCTTAGATATTCCTTTCTCTGCATGAAAGCGTGCCCTCACTTTCAACAGCGGTGGGAAGTTTGTTTGCAGGTGCTGGAAAAGCTTGCATCTCAGACCCTTGGATGAAGGAGGTGGTATACCAGGGCTACAAGCTGGAGTTTCACTCTCTGCTCCCTTGTTTATCATCTCCAGCCTTCCTATGTCACCACACAGATTAGCAAATCTCCAATGAGTACTCTCGGTCTCCTGGATCAAGGTGTCATTGCCCCAGTTCCTGTGGAAGAATGATTTCAGGGGTTTTACTTCAACCTGTCATCCACCCCATATTGGTTCCCAAAGCTTTAATTGTCTTTGCTAGGGGTGCACTGAATGGGTTTTTTGGTGCCGAAACCGATACCGAAAATTAAAAATACACTAGGCCGAAAACCAATACCGAAATTGACTGACACCGAAACATATTTTTTTTTAAATATTTTTATACAGGAAATGGTCAGAGACTGGGGGCATGGTACAGGAGATGGTCAGAGACTGGGGACATGGTGCAGGAGATGGTCAGAGACTTGGGACATGGTACAGGAGATGGTCAGAGACTGGGGACATGGTACAGGAAATGGTCAAAGACTGGGGACATGGTACAGGAGATGGTCAGAGACTGGGGACATGGTACAGAAGATGGTCAGAGACTGGGGACATGGTACAGGAGATGGTCAGAGACTGGGGACATGGTACAGAAGATGGTCAGAGACTGGGGACATGGTACAGAAGATGGTCAGAGACTGGGGACATGGTACAGGAGATGGTCAGAGACTGGGGACTTGGTACAGGAGATGGTCAGAGACTGGGGACATGGTACAGGAGATGGTCAGAGACTGGAGACATGGTGCAGGAGATGGTCAGAGACTGGAGACATGGTACAGGAGATGGTCAGAGACTGGGGACATGGTACAGGAGATGGTCAGATACTTGGGACATGGTACAGGAGATGGTCAGAGACTGGGGACATGGTACAAGAAATGATCAAAGACTGGGGACATGGTACAGGAGATGGTCAGAGACTGGGGACATGGTACAGAAGATGGTCAGAGACTGTGGACATGGTACAGGAGATGGTCAGAGACTGGGGACATGGTACAGAAGATGGTCAGAGACTGGGGACATGGTACAGGAGATGGTCAGAGACTGGGGACTTGGTACAGGAGATGGTCAGAGACTGGGGACGGGGTACAGGAGATGGTCAGAGACTGGAGACATGGTACAGGAGATGGTCAGAGACTGGGGACATGGTACAGGAGATGGTCAGAGACTGGGGACATGGTACAGGAGATGGTCAGAGACTGGGGACATGATACAAAAGATCAATGCAGCCTCACCAGTGCCCATCAAATGCAGCCTGTGTCCCCAGTGCAGCCAGCCAGCCTGCCTGTGTCCCCAGTGCAGCCAGCCAGCCTGCCTGTGTCCCCAGTGCAGCCAGCCAGCCTGCCTGTGTCCCCAGTGCAGCCAGCCAGCCTGCCTGTGTCCCCAGTGCAACCAGCCAGCCTGCCTGTGTCCCCAGTGCAGCCAGCCAGCCTGCCTGTGTCCCCAGTGCAGCCAGCCAGCCTGCCTGTGTCCCCAGTGCAGCCAGCCAGCCTGCCTGTGTCCCCAGTGCAGCCAGCCAGCCAGCCTATGTCCCCAGTGCAGCCAGCTAGCCAGCCTGTGTCCCCAGTGCAGCCAGCTAGCCAGCCTGTGTCCCCAGTGCAGCCAGCTAGCTAGCCTGTGTCCCCAGTGCAGCCAGCTAGCCAGCCTGTGTCCCCAGTGCAGCCAGCTAGCCAGCCTGTGTCCCCAGTGCAGCCAGTTAGCCAGCCTGTGTCCCCAGTGCAGCCAGTTAGCCAGCCTGTGTCCCCAGTGCAGCCAGTTAGCCAGCCTGTGTCTGAACTGGAGGCCTTATCTATTTTTGGTTTTGCATAAGGATAAGATTGTGTTAGGGCCCAGGACTTCCCTCTTGCTTAAGGGTCCTGCCTTTCACTACAACCAGAACACTGTTTTTCCATCTTTCTGTCCAGCTCCAGTTCACCAAAAATATTTTTCCCTCCATTATCTGGAGGTGGTTTAGACTTTCGGGATCTTTTTCCTAGCCACTGCTTCTTTCAGAAAGACTGATTTCCTTTTTGTCATTCTGGTTGGACTATAAAAGGATGTGCTGGATTTTTATTCCACCTCTCTCTTCTCAATTTTGCAAGACTGCCACCTCTTCTGTTCACACGTTCTCTTAAGTTCTACTGTGTGGTTGTTTCAACCTCCCCTGAAGCTAGCTTTGGACATTAGGTATTTCAGGTGTTTTTTTGAGTTGCAGTCAGTCCCCAGTTCTGTTGTTTTATTTGTTGAGCCTGTTAGCGTTGGTTTGCTGTTTTGCTATGATGCTCTGCTGGACTATTTTTGGATGTCTTGAAGGTTTTTGGGTCTTTCAATGGATGAGAAAGAAAATAAGATTTTTGTTCCCAATGTAAATTCCATATTTTTGGAATCTGTTGAGGGACACAGATCCCATCCCTCTGTGCCTATGATCTCATACTCTGAGGCAATACTGGTAGTAGGTGGGGTTTTCTTGGTATGACCTACTGTTTTTTTGTTTACCAATGTCCAATCCTCCTGTAGTGGACAGTATAACCCAAAGGTTTTCAAGTTTCTCTGCCCTCAAAGGACTCCAAGAAAATGATTTTATGATGAACACAAAAATCCTATTTGTGTACTTTGTTTCACTTGACTCACTAAGAAATGTGAAAGTTTACTTTGCAAAGTAAAAAGTAATTTTCAAAGCGATCTTGCTGCACTTCTTTACTAAATCAAAACTAGGCCTCCATTCTCTTCCATGGTTATGACGCTATATTGTGCATGATTCTTTACATTTATATGATTACACATTGTCTCTGTTTTCCTCCACTAGGCTACTACACTAATCATATTTGTTCTCTGGCGATCTGATACATTTTATATTTCGTCTCTTAGATTCTGTTACAATAGTGATATTAACCTTGGGAAACCAGCGCACTAAGCAATCTTCTCTGTCTTGTTTCCATGCATTTGGAATGAGTTTTCATACACTCCAGAACGAGACATACGAGTATGAATGATATATGAAATGCTTGTACTGCAGAAACAGCATCTGTTGTTCTTCTGACAGGTGCAGAAGATTGGAGAGGACAGACCGAGTCCATATTTACTTACATGCTGTCAGGTAAAGTCTGATATCTTTTATTATTTGTGCTACAAATACTCATCAATTGCAATAAACTTAACATATAAATGTAATCAAATAATATTATTTGTTATAATGTATTATTTATTTGATGTATTTTTTAATCTTTATACCTCATTTATCAGCCCCCATAGTCCATTAAAGGGCCTCATGTTTGTGCGGCTTGAGCCGCATGATGTTGCGTGCAGGCAGCCCATTCAACTTATGGGGCTGCATGAACTGTACAGACATTGAAAGCAAGCATTTTTCCTTTGTAAGACCAAGCTGTAGCCTTCACAAAAATGTTGCTAAGTTGCAAAATGGCAGCCTGGGTCACTGTTATGCCCCGTACACACGAGCGGAAATTCCGCCAGCAAATGTCCGATGAGAGCTTTTGGTCGGAAATTGCGACCGTGTGTATGCTCCATCTGACTTTTGCTGGCAGAATTCCAGCCAGCAAAAGATTGATAGCAGGTTCTCTTTTCCGGTCACAAAAAGTTTCTATCCGAAAATGCGTTCGTCTGTATGCAATTCCGACGCGCAAAAAATCGCGCATGGTTGGAAACAATTCGACGCATGCTTGGAAGCATTGAACTTTGTTTTCTCGGCTCGTCGTAGTGTTGTATGTCACCGCGTTCTTGACGGTCGAAAATTCAGAGAACTTTTGTGTGACTGTGTGTATGCAAGCCAAGATTGAGCGGAATTCCGTCGGAAAAACCATCAAAGATTTTTCCAACGGATATTCCGCTCGTGTGTACGCGGCATTACTGTTTTTCACTAAAGTATGCAGAGAGCTCGAGATTACAGGCTTACCCTACAACAGGAGGTTTTTTTTTTTTTTCTTCGACTCTTGTACACCTTAAGGGATGCTGACATTGCATTTGAATATTATAATACTGAAATTGCTCTGCCTGTGATAATGAAGGCAGCCTCTTTTCAGTAGTTAGTTTGAGGAAGGACATCGTAAGACTTAAATAAGTTTCACAAGTCCAGGTCAATTAGTTTGCTAAAATCCTTATAAAGTAGTACAAGGAGGGTTTCTTGGTTCTCAACAGATTTGAAATTTCGCCTTATAAAGAGAAGTATCGCTTTTTTTTTAAACAAACATTATTCTCACCTAGGTAGATGCAGCATCAATCCAATGCTGCATCTGTCCCCTGCTAGCTTTGTAGTGAGAACTGAGCGATCGAACACCGCCGATAGCTCAGTCCCCCCCCCCCTCAGCTCTGAGCAGAGAGCCTTGACGGTCACTGGAACGCTGGGCTGTGGACGGAGCAGGAGGGGCTGGTTCAGACTCTTGTCAGATTGCTGAGAGTCAGGTGCCCATTTAGGGTTCTGCACTGACTCAGTGACATCAGCCGATGGTTGAAAAGGGGTCACAGAAGTGCAGAATGAACTTGATCCTGTGATCCATAGAAGTATAGCCAAAAAAGCTTTGTCTATACTTCTCCTTTTAAGTAAGTATCCATGTGCTTTATAAATATAAAGTACATATAATTATTTTACATGGTTTCCCTTAGGTCCTCCTTTACTCTATACAGTCCTCATTCTAAAGCCTGGCTCCTGGAGCAGCAAACTGGGGAAGATACTACGTAAAGTCAACACACAGAAGTTTGTCCTGGTTGGTTTAAAGCTGGTGAACCTGACCAGAGAAGAGTCTTTACACATCATTCCTGAAGAAGCCAAACAGGTATGGGAATCAGACAAATACATATCAGGTTATTAATATTACAAGTGCTGCAAGAGTCGCATGACTGAGGAATTTGTCTTTTCCTATGCACGCACACAATTTTTTTTTTTTTATCTGTTAGCATAAATTGTTAATATAACACAAAAAAAAATCAAACTGGGTTTGCATGGACACAAATTAGCACATAATTTTCACAGGATCATGATCGATAAAAAGACATTGCTCTTGTTTATAAGTGTGTTGGTTGCCCAAGTCCCCTGCTGTGCTACTGAAAATGGATCTCTGATTGGTTACCATGGGCTATAAATCTTATTGATTCCTACATTAAATACACCCTTTGTGTGTAGCTCTAGAACAGTGGTCTCCAAACTTTGACTCTTTTCTTGCCTTTATCTGGCCCTTGGGATGCTATTCCTCCCACTGACACCAATGATGAGGCAACATTCCTTCCAATGACACCAAGAGTGGGGCACTGCCCCTCCCACTGACACCAACAATGAGGCACTATTCCTTCCATTGACACCAGTGATGGAACATTATTAATTTGACTAATACCAACAGTGGGGCATAATTCCTTCCATCGATCTAAACAATAGAGCACTCTTCCTCCCATTGGCACCAACAATGGGGCACTATTCCTCCCACTAATAGGAAAGATGGGGTACTATTGCTTCCACTTATACGAATGATGGGGCACTATTCATCCCACTAATACTAATATTGGGCTCTATTCCTCCTACTAATACCAATGATGGGGCACTGGTTGCTATGTCATTTATTTACTCTCACTGACCACCAAGCCTAAGACATTGTCTACTCCCACTAATGCCAGGGCATTTTCTAATACCATTTGCCACAGTCCAGCCCCCCTAATTCTGAAGGGCAGTAAACTGGTCCTTTGTTTAGAAAGATTGGAGACTCCTTCTCTAGACGTTTAGGTGGCTTAACCACTTGAAGACTGCCTAATGTACATATATGTCAGCAGCTTCAAGTGGTATACTAGGATGATGCCTGCAGCTACAGGCATCATCCCAGAATTGTTTATTTCAGGAGGCAATCGGCTTTTTTGTAGAAGCCATCCTAGTGACTAATTAGCCACTGGATAGCTTTTACAGGCAGTGGGATTGGTCCCAACGGCTCCAGTGCCTCTCCGGGCTCTACCGTCCCACCAGCGAGCCCGGAATGAAGCTGGCTTACCATAGAGCGGAACGAGGACTGGAAGGTCCCTGATTAGCTCTATGGTATAGGAAACAAGAGGCAATGACTACTTTGTCACTTCTTGTTTCCCTGGATGTAAACAGTGCCATTTTTAAATTGTGAAAGCATCTAATCACACCGATCTTGGTGTGATCAAATGCTTTTAAGGGCAGAGGAGACATCTGGGGTCTAACAGACCCCAGATATCTCCATAAAGTGTACCTGTCACTGCCTATTGCTGTCACAAGGAATGTTTACATTCCTTGTAACAGCAGTAAAAGCGATCCAATGCTGTTCAAATGCATTTTATTCTGTAGGCCGATGCTAAAAAATATATACAGTATACTGTATACAGTATCTCACAAAAGTGAGTACACCCCTCACATTTTTGTACAAATTTTATTATATCTTTTCATGTGACAACACTGAAGAAATGGCACTTTGCTACATTATAAAGTTGTGAGTGTACAGCTTGTATAACAGTGTAAATTTTCTGTCCCCTCAAAATAACTCAACACACAGACATTCATGTCTAAACCGCTGGCAACAAAAGTAAGTACACCCTAAGTGAAAATGTCCAAATTGTGCCAAATTAGCCATTTTCCCTCCCCGGTGTCATGTGACTCGTTAGTGTTACAAGGTCTCAGGTGTGAATGGGGAGCAGGTGTGTTAAATTTGGTGTTATCGCTCTCACTCTCTCACTGGAAGTTCAACATGGCACCTCATGGCAAAGAACTCACTGAGGATCTGAAAAAAAGATTTGTTGCTCTACATAAAGATGGCCTAGGCTATAAGAAGATTGCCAAGACCCTGAAACTGAGCTGCAGCACTGTGGCCAAGACCATACAGCAGTTTAACAGGACAGGTTCCACTCAGAACAGGCCTCGCCATGGTCGACCAAAGAAGTTGAGTGCACGTGCTCAGCATCATATCCAGAGGTTGTCTTTGGGAAATAGATGTATGAGTGCTGCCAGCATTGCTGCAGAGGTTGAAGGGGTGGGGGGTCAGCCTGTCAGTGCTCAGACTATACGCCGCACACTGCATCAAATTGGTCTGCATGGCTGTCATCCCAGAAGGAAGCCTCTTCTAAAGATGATATGCAAGAAAGCCTGCAAAAGTTTGCTCAAGACAAGCAGACTAAGGACATGGATTACTGGAACCATGTCCTGTGGTCTGATGAGACCAAGATAAACTTATTTGGTTCAGATGGTGTCAAGCGTGTGTGGAGGCAACCAGGTGAGGAGTACAAAGACAAGTGTGTCTTGCCTACAGTCAAGCATGGTGGTGGGAGTGTCATGGTCTGGGGCTGCATGAGTGCTGCCACGACTGGAGAGCTACAGATCATTGAGGGAACCATGAATGCCAACATGTACTGTGATATACTGAAGCAGAGCATGATCCCCTCCCTTTGGAAACTGGGCCGCAGGGCAGTATTGCAACATGATAACGACCCCAAACACGCCTCCAAGATGACTACTGCCTTGCTAAAGAAGCTGAGGGTAAAAGTGATGGACTGGCGAAGCATATCTCCAGACTTAAACCCTATTGAGCATCAGTGGGGCATCCTCAAACAGAAGGTGGAGGAGCGCAAGGTCTCTAACATCCACCAGCTCCGTGATGTTGTCATGGAGGAGTGGAAGAGGACTGCAGTGGCAACCTGTGAATAATGGTGGCCACACAAAATATTGACACTGTGGGCCCAATTTGGACATTTTCACTTAGGGGTGTGCTCACTTTTGTTGCCAGCGGTTTAGACATTAATGACTGTGTGTTGAATTATTTTGAGGGGACAGAAAATTTACACTGTTATACAAGCTGTACACTCACTACTTTACATTGTAGCAAAGTGGCATTTCTTCAGTGTTGTCACATGAAAATATATAATCAAATATTTACAAAAATGTGAGAGGTGTACTCACTTTTGTGAGATACTATATAAAATGTTTGGGGGTTTTAAGTAATTTTTGAGAAAAAATACAAATTTTTACATATAAACAAAAAGTGTCAGAAAAGGCTTAGTCTTATGCCCCATACACACGGTCGGATTTTCCAATGGAAAATGTCCGATCGGAGCGTGTTGTCGGAAATTCCGACCGTGTGTGGGCTCCATCGGACATTTTCCATCGGATTTTCCGACACACAAAGTTTGATAAATAAAGAGATGAAAGCTATTGGCCACTGCCCCGTTTATAGTCCCGACGTACGTGTTTTACGTCACCGCGTTTAGAACGATCGGATTTTCCGACAACTTTGTGTGACTGTGTGTATGCAAGACAAGTTTGAGCCAACATCCGTCGGAAAAAATCCTAGGATTTTGTTGTCGGAATGTCCGAAAAAAGTCCGACCGTGTGTACGGGGCATTAGAGTATACAATGACTTGAAAGCATTGTGATGTTGGTGCAGACAGGGTCCAAAAGAGCCTGTAATCTGCAATTGTAAATGTTATTGTCACCCTTATGTGTATCTGAACAGGATCGTATGTATTTTCCAGAAGCCAAGTTTTCATTCTTCTTTTTTTTTTTTTTTTAATTTATTTTATTTTTTATTGACTATTTTTTTGTTTTTAAGTTTTCATTCTTTACACTATTATTATTATAATACAGGATTTTTATAGCGCCAACAGTTTGTGCAGTGCTTTACAACAGTACAGTTACAATACAAATGAATATAGGAGGAATCAGAGGGCCCTGCTCGTTAGACTATAAACCTTTACTAGACATCCAAGGAACTGTCATTATGAAGCAAATATCCCCAACTGAGTGCAATATTATTATTGATGATATGTTTTTTTTTCCACCTAACACAATATCGTAGATTTTCTGTTATTATCTTGTACTCTCCTTGTAGGATGAAGCTTCATGCCAGGCGCACTGTGACTACCTGACCTCGGCCCCCTGCCTGGTCCTCTGCCTGCAGAGAATCAATGCAGTTCTCAAACTCCTGGAGCTTCTGGGTCCCGAAGATCCACGTGTGTGTAAGGATAAGGACCAATTCCTGTGGAGAGCCCAGTATGGCACCAGTGTTGTGCACAATGGGATGTATGGTATGTCGGCATTTTACTTTAACATGTGTGTGCTTCTTTCCATTATTTGTCTTAAAGGGATCGTGTGGTTAAAAAAATGTAACTTGTTTTTGTTTCTACCAGAACTGTGATATAGGTGCATCTTTCCTGTTATATGAAAGCTCATTATCAATGAGAACCAAGGATAATTTTGTCTATTCACCTTGAAACTTGGAAATATAACTAAAGGCAAAACTTTTTTTTTTTCGTTTTCGATAGAGTGGAGAGGGATTGGAACACGTGTCAGTTTTTATTGCTGTCTGTGCCCCCGTTAGGAGATTCTCCCTCTCTATATGCTCTATATTCTCCCTCTCTATATTCACTTACCATTATCATTGAAAGTGAAAGTAAAAGAAAATCCCAAATTTTGAGTTGTCCCCAGAAAAGTAATAGAGGGGAAATCTTCCAATGAGGACACTAGTTCTGGTGACCTGGGAGTCCCCAAGGAATTGCCATAATTTGCATGGATTTCCTCACACTTCCTGTTTTGCTATGAGACAGGAAGTGAAGGGAAATCTCCGCAATGGGACACAGATGGCAAAAAAAAAAAAAATCTGACAGAGGTTATAACTTTTCCTTGCTCTATTCAAAATAAAAATAAAATTTTTGCCTATAGTTCTACTTTAAAGCGGAGGTCCGCCAATTTATTTTTTTTTTTTTAAAGTCAGCAGCTATAAAATACTGCAGCTGCTGACTTTTAAAATTAGGACACTTACCTGTCCAGGGTGCCCGCGATGTTGGCACCCAAAGACAATCTATCCCTCGGCTGTCGGGTGCTGCCTTCCTGGTTCCCTACTGCGCATGTGTGACTCGCGCTGCGCTATTCCACTGGTCTCTGCTGTCTTCTGGGACCTGTGTGTCTTCCAGAAGACAGCAGAGGGGACGGAGAAGGCCCCGGAAGTGGTGTAGATACCCACGGGTGGCTCAGGTATCTGTGCCCAGAAGTGGGAGCAAAATACCTGTATTAGACAGGTATCTGCTCCCCCCTCCCCCCTCCCCCCTGAAAGGTGCCAAATGTGACACCCAAGGGGGGGGAGGAACCAGAAAAGCGGAAGTTCCATTTTTGGGTGGAACTCTGCTTTAATTGCAAATTAGTTTACGGATGATATTCACAGATCACTACCAGGTTGTGAATGTGGTAAATCATTATCCCTAGCATTGTATTTTTAGTACAGCTCTGGCTGATATGTTCAGTTTGTTTAGTGGTATACATAATGCAACCTATGTGCAAGTCAGGGACCTTATACATGTTACATTTTAGAATCTTATTCAATTTTTATCACCTTTTTTTTTTTTTTGAGTAAACACTTTCTATTTAAAAATTGTAGTTAAATACAAAACATTGTCCCCGGTACTATTAGCACCCCCCTCAGAATCCCATAAATAACAGGAAACTTCCATTAAGGCAGCTTTTGGCCTTGGTTTTAATAGACTCCATTCAAGGGGGAGTAAGCAAAGTAGATACAAAGCATATGCATACCTAAAGATTGGATGTTTAAATACCTTCTGTTGCTGTCACAATACTTACTAATGAAAATACACACATTTAGGGGTCATCCTAGTTGACATCTATAGCATTGCTGCGTTCCTGTAGAGCCATTATGTTTGACAGGCAATAAAGGTCATGGTTGGGTGCATTAAGGAATTTACGTTTCAGGGAACCTTTCCATTAACCTAACCCATAGGCGTGCGCACGTGCCGGGTGTGCCTGGGCACACCCTAATCACCCCGTGCTGTGTCCAGAGATTTGCCCCAAAATGCTGCATCCAAGAGAGTGTGTGGCCCGCGCTGCCTGTGAAACAGTTTCACAGGCAGCAGATCGTGAGAATTGCTAGAGCTGTTCAGTGTATGAAAGTGTCAGATAATGACACTGCATGCAGGGAGAGACACCAGCTGTCAAAATGTCGGGGTGATGTCGGGGGTGGGCGGGACAGAACGGCAATCAAACACCAGCCAATGGGATGGGGTCTGGGCGGGCCGCTACATTTAGGTGGCCCCGTCCCCTCTCTAAAGCAGCTCAAACATTGGCTGGTGTTTATAGCGCTTGGTCCCGCCCACTCCCGACATCGCGGCTGAGTTGTAAGTCATCACAACTCAGCCGCGATGTCGGGGTGGGCGGGATCAAGCACCAACACCAGCCAATGATTGGGCTGCTTCAGAGAGGGGGCGGAGCCAGAGAAATGTAGAGGCCCGCCCAGACCCATCCTATTGGCTGGTGTTTGGTAACTGTTCAGTCCCGCCCACCACCAGCATCACCGCTTACTTTTAACAGCTGGTGTCTCTCCCTGCATGCAGTGTCATTATCTGACACTTTCATACACTGAACAGCACTGGCAATTCTCACGATCTCCTGAATGTGAAACTCCCCCTCTCTCCTTTCTGTGCCACCCAATGCTGCCTATCAGTGCCAACCAATGATGCCAATCAGTGCCAACCAATGCTGCATATCAGTGCCAACCAATGCTGCCAATCAGTGCAAACCAATGATGACAATCAGTGCCAACCAATGCTGTCTATCAGTGCCAACCAATGCTGCCAATCAGTGACAACCAATGCTGCCAATCAGTGCCAACCAATGCTGCCAATCAGTGCCAACCAATGCTGCCTATCAGTGCCAACCAGTACTGCCTATCTGTGCCAGTGCTGCTTATCAGTGCCAACCAATTCTGCCTATCAGTGCCAACCATTATAAACCAGTGCTGCCTATCAGTGCAAACCAGTGCCACCTATCAGTGCCAACCAATGCTGCCTATCGGTGCCAGTGCTGCTTATCAGTGCCAACCAATGCTGCCTATCAGTGCCAGTGCTGCTTATCAGTGCCAACCAATGTTGCCTATCAATGCCAACCAGTACTGCCTATCTGTGCCAGTGCTGCTTATCAGTGCCAACCAGTGCTGCCTATCAGTGCAAACCAGTGCTGCCTATCAGTGCCAACCAATGCTGTAAATCAGTGCTAACCAATGCTGTCAATCAGTGCCAACCAATGCTGCCTATCAGTGCCCATAAGTGCTGCCCATCAGTGCTGCCAATCAGTGCCCATCAGTGCTGCATATCAGTGCCCATCAGTGCTGACAATTAGTGCCCATCAGTGCTGCCAGTCAGTGCCCATCAGTGCTGCCAATCAGTGCCAACCAATGCTGCCTATCAGTGCCAACGAATGCTGCCAATCAGTGCCAACCAATGCTGTCAATCAGTGCCAACCAATGCTGCCTATCAGTGCCAACCAGTACTGCCTATCCGTGCCAGTGCTGCTTATCAGTGCCAACCAATTCTGCCTATCAGTGCCAACCATTGCAAACCAGTGCTGCCTATCAGTGCAAACCAGTGCTGCCTATCAGTGCCAACCAATGCTGCCTATCAGTGCCAGTGCTGCTTATCAGTGCCAACCAATGCTGCCTATCAGTGCCAACCAGTACTGCCTATCTGTGCCAGTGCTGCTTATCAGTGCCAACCAGTGCTGCCTATCAGTGCAAACCAGTGCTGCCTATCAGTGCCAACCAATGCTGCCTATCAGTGCCAACCAATGCTTTAATTCAGTGCCAAGCAATGCTGCCTATCAGTGCTGCATATCAGTGCCCATCGGTGCTGCCTATCAGTGCCCATAAGTGCTGCCAATCAGTGCACATTAGTGCTGCATATCAGTGCCCATCAGTGCTGCATATCAGTGCCCATCAGTGCTGCCTATCAGTGCCAGTCAGTGCTGACAATTAGTGCCCATCAGTGCTGCCTATCAGTGCCACCTACCAGTGCCCATCAGTGCTGCCTATCAGTGCAGCCTATCAGTGCCCATCAGTGCTTCCAATCAGTGCTGCCTATCAGTGCCAATCAGTGTCCATCAGTGCTGCCAATCAGTGCTGCGAATCAGAGCCTATCAGTGCCCATAAGTGCTACCAATAAGAGCCCATCAGTGATGCATATCAGTGCCCAACAGTGCCACCTATCAGTGCCAATCAGTTCCCATTAGTGCCAAACAGTGCTGCCTATCAGTGCCACCTATCAGTGCACATCAGTGCTACCAATTAGTGCCCATCAACGCTGCCAATCAGTGCAGCCTATTAGTGCCCATCAGTGCTGCCTATCAGTGCCCATCAGTGCTGCCTTAGCAGGGATGGTGGAAACCCCTCTACAGATAATTGCAATACAAATTACCTTTGAGTGCAACAACGTTTTAGTTGGGAGGTTCACACCATTATAGCACTTTGGATTTTTTATTTTTTAGAGTGTTACACTTAATTGTATATGTTTTAGTTACAGTTATAATGTGAATTATTGCACTTGAAGTTAATTTCCCACCACCCCTGCTAAGTCCATGTCTTTATGGACCTTGCTTTGTGCACTGGTGCGCAGTCATGTTGGAAGGGGTCATCCCCAAACTGTTCCCTCAAAGTTGAGAGCATGAAATTGTCTGGAACTAAGGGGCCAAGCCCAACCCCTGAAAAACAACCCCCCACCATAATACCCCCCCCCACCACCACCATAATCCCCCCTCCATCAAATGATTTGGACCAGTGCACAAAGCAAGGTCCATAAAGACATGGATGAGCGAGTTTGGGGTGGAGGAACTTGACTGACCTGCACAGAGCCCTGACCTCAACCCCATAGAACACCTTTGGGATGAATTCGAGTGGAGACTGCGAGCCGGGCCTTCTCATCCAACATCAGCGCCTGACCTCACAAATGCCCTTCTGGAAGATTGGTCAAACATTCCCATAGACACACTCCTAAACCTTGTGGACAGCCTTCCTAGAAGAGTTGAAACTTTTATAGCTGCAAAGGGCGGAGCCAACTCAATATTGAACCCTACGGACTAAATAAAGTTCATGTACGTGTAAAGGCTGGCGTTCCAATACTTTTGAAAATATATATATATGTATGTGTGCTTGAGCTTTCGGGTGCACACCCTAATGCAATAGGCTGCGCACGCCTATGACCTAACCATTTATGTAAGATCGTCCTCGTAGTGACGCTGCTTACACTCCATAAGAGGCATCTGTTAGTAATTCATCTGGAAGATTCTACACTGCGAGCGCTCAACTACTTATACCATGTTCTCTCAAGTTTTTGACCACATCCCCTATGCTTAAGTGTTATTTTTTTCCAAAGTAGGATGTCATTATAACTTTCACTTACTGTATGTGTTCAAAGATGCATCACTAGAGGGGTCACCGGCAGGAGAATAAAGGTCCTGATTCCTCTATATAGATCTTTTTAGTTAGATTTAATCTAAATAATTGTTAGATAACTGTGTCCAGTTCTGGAGACCTTCCTTACAAAATGATATTGATAAGATAGAACGAGTCCAGAGATGGGCATCAAAAATGGTAAAAGGTCTGAAGGATAAAACACATCAGGAGAGAGTGCAGGAAGTTATTAAGTACAGTCTGGAGGAAAGAATGGAAAGGGAAGACATGATTGAAAACTTTAAATACATCAAGGGGGTGAATAAGATTCAGAAGGGCAATATTTCCAGTATGAAAATGAGATCAAGAACACGGGGAGCATGACCTCAAACTAGCAGGAGGCAAGTTCAAAACCAACATTAGGCCCCTTTCCCAAGTGCGGACCTATCAGGTCTGCCTGTCTATTTTTTAGAAGGACCCGATTGGGCCATCCATTGCCCTCTATGGAGCGGTGCGTGTCAGTGGACATGTGTCCGTTGACACCTGCCAACATCTGATCTGTCCGCTAAAAACAAATGGATGGGGGATCCGTTCCCCATTCGTCTATCAGATGGGATGACTTTTGGGTGTAAACAGACTGCCCATACAGAAAAGCGGGATGTGTCCATGTCCGCTCTGCATAAGCAGACCTGTCATCTGTCCGCCCAGCGGGGATCAGCGAAGAGATCCCCTGCTGAGCAGGCGAATACGCTGGCAGAGAGTGCCCGTGTAAAAGGGGCCTGTAGAGGATCATCATTTTACTGCAAGAGTAGTTGATCCTTGGAATAGACTTTCAGAAAAGGTTGTGAGTCAGTCAACTGTAAGCGGATTTAAACATTCTTGGGAGAAGCATAAATCTATTACAAAAAGTATAATAAAAAAAACAAAACAAAACAAAAACACCCCAAAAACATATATAAAAAAAAAAAATAGGGCAGACTCGATGGATCATCTTTTTCTTTTTTTGCCGTCACTCTTCGATGTTTCTATGTATATATGTTTTTCTGTTGCTGCTGAGTAATTATTTACATTTGAATAAAAATACTTAAATTATTTTTCATGTAAAGACATGCTTAACAATATTGGGCTTTACTTTAAGGCCTCATCCACACTGGACGTTTTTACAGCTGCTGTTTTTGCCTTCAGATGTTGTTTTCTACAGCCAATAAACTCTCCAGCATGTTATCCTATGTGTCCATGCACACATAGGCTGTTATCACCTGTTTTTGGCTGGGGTTTTTTTGGCTGTAACCCCCCTCCCCCCAAAACTAGTGGGTTCTGAAAGGAATTTTTCAGCTGTAAAAAGGCTCTAACTCCAAAAAAAGCAGATAAACGCTCGAAAACACAGCTCACTGGTGTTTTTAACCACTTCATCCCCGGAAGATTTTCCCCCTTAATGACCAGGCCATTTTTTGCACACTGTGTTGTTTTAACTGACAATTGCACGGTCGTGCGATGCTGTACCCAAATAAAATTGATGTCCTTTTTTGTCACAAATAGAGCTTTCTTTTGGTGGTATTTAATCACCTCTGCAGTTTTTATTTTTTGCGCTATAAACAAAGAGCGACAATTTTGAAAAAGGAAAAAACATTTTATACGTTTTGCTATAATAAATATCCAAACAAAAAATTTAAAAAAAACACATTTCTGTATCAGTTTAGGCCAATATATATTCGTCTACATATTTTTGGTAAAAAATTGCAATAAGCGTATGTTGATTGGTTTGTGCAAAAGTTATAGCGTCTACAAAATAGGGGATAGATTTTTGTCATTTTTATTATTATTATTTTATTTTTTTTTTTTTACTAGTAATGGCGGCGATCAGCGATTTTTAGCAGGACTACAACATTGCGGCGGACAAATCGGACACTTTTGACCAGGACTTTTTCTCTCAAACAATAGGTGCTGGAATTTAACCACGGCCCCACAAAAGCCCTCCCCCTACACACACCCTCCAGATCACATCAAATAGTGGGTGTGTTCAGTCAAATTTCACGAAAACAGTAGGAGGGTCTTAAAGGGGCATTAAATGCCAGGATTGCATTACATACAGAGTGCAGAGCTGTCACTTGTAAACACAGAAACCAGACTTCTGTGTTTACAAGTGATTGTGGTGAGCAGTCACCAAAGGGTCTGAGCCAGAGGTGGTGGAACTGAGTTCCACCAAGTTCCCCCTGAAAAAAAGCCCTGCTTTTGACACTTTTTTTGGACCATTGACATTTATATAGCGATCCAAGCTAAAATAGCCACTGACTACTGTATAAATGTCACTGGCAGGGAAGGGGTTAACACTAGGGGCTGATCAAGGGGTTAACTGTGTTCCCTCATGAGTGTTTCTAACTGAGGGAACTGACTGGAGGAGGAGACATATCGCTATTCCTATTACTAGGAACAGCAGATCTGTCTCTCCTCCCCTGTCAGAAAGAGGATTTGTATGTTTACATACACAGCTCCCCGCTCTGGCTCTCGTGCCCGCGAATGCAGGTGGCCGGCGGACATCGTGGCCACGTGCATCGGGTCCCCCGCTGTGCAGCGGGCGCACGCGCCTGCTATGGCTCTTAAAGGAGCCAACGTACCCATACGTTGATTCGCGGGAACGAGCCAACCTACCGACTTAAATGTGCACGAGCTGGTCGGCAAGTGGTTAAAGTTTTTGATCCCAAAAAGAAAAAACGCTTAAAAACGGTAACGCGCAAAAACACTGAAAAACTCACTGCAAAGCTACTGGCGTGTTTCTAATGTTATTATAATAACGTCCAGTGTGCATAAGGCCTTAATGTGTAAAAACGGACTTTGCCTTCTGAGTAAAGCCCCTTTCATATGGGCGTTCCGGTGGGGTTCGCCTGATTGTTTTTTCAGACAGACCCGATCAGACCTTCTGTTCTCCAGTACGGATAGCCGGATGTAAGCAGATCCATTTTCACCCAGCTACCTCCAATTCGATGTGGCAAACACAAACGGAAAGGGGGATCCGTTCCCCTCTGTCTGGCCGGATTGGATGGCAGTCGGGTGTAAACAGACAGCTAGTCCATTTACATGCGACTGCCTATAGAGGAGAGCATAAGCGTACAGATCCCCTGCTGAGCAAAGCCGGATTCGGCCTGTGTAAAAGGGACCTTAAGCTAGCCATACATAGTTATATTTTTTTGTTTCGGCCATGTCCATCCAACAATTGACTTCTGCTGAGTGGGGATGGCCACACATTGTTCCTGCTGAACCAACTGAATTTCGATCAGTGTATGCCCAGCTTTAGAAAACATGAGCTGTTTTCAGTACATACTCGTTATAACCACTTCAGCCCTGGAAGGATTTACCCCCTCCTGACCAGAGCACTTTTAGCCATTCGGCACTGCGTCGCTTTAACTAACAACTGCGCGGTCGTGTGACGTTGCACCCAAACAAGATTTAGAGCTTTCTTTTTGTAGTATTTGATTGCCTCTGCGGTTTTTATTTTTTGCGCTATAAACAAAAAATGAGCGACAATTTTGAAAAAAAACACAATATTTTGTACTTTTTGCTATAATAAATATCCCCATTTTTTTTTTTTAAAAAGCAAATTTTTTCTCAGTTTAGGCCGATATGTATTCTTCTACATATTTTTGGTAAAAAAAAATCGCAATAAGTGTGTATTGATTGGTTTGCGCAAAAGTTATAGCGTCTACAAAATAGGGGATAGATTTATACCATTTTTATTATTATTTTTTTTTTTTACTAGTAATGGCGGCGATCTGCAATTTTTATTGTGACTGCATCATTATGGCGGACACATCGGACAATTTAGATACATTTTTGGGACCACTGGCATTAATACAGCGATCAGTGCTATAAAGAATGCATTGATTACTGTAAAAATGTCACTGGCAGTGAAGGGGTTAACCGTGTTCCCTGGGAGGTGATTCTAACTGAAGGGGGAGGGGACTGACTAGAGGAAGTGACGGATCGTGGTTCCTAGCTAATAGGAACACACGATCTGTCACTCCACACGCGATCGCTCATGGCCGGCGGTCATCGCGCCTGTCGGCCACGAGCATCGGCACCCCCACTGTGCAGTGGGCACGCGCGCCTGCTATCCCGACTCCGCGAGCCGACGTATAGCTACAACGGCTCGCACATGGAAGCCAACCTGCCGCAGTATAACTGCGGCGGCTGGTCGGGAAGCGGTTAAAAAGTGCCTATAGGCGGGTAAGCTGCTCCAGGATTGAAACTTCTAACGCCTTTTGCAGAAGTTTTTGAAGTTGTATTGTGCATGGCCTGTCTTCCAAGAGAACTGAGGAGTGTGTTCTTGGCTGTCAGACTGCTGTCAGTGTTGCATAGGCAGGGGCAGAGCAGAAAGAGTAATGACAGCCATCCTGCACTACTCAGACTGAGCAGCTATTAAACATTTTGCTGCTCATCATTAGACACGACTACCAAACGTCTACCCATTTATTGAACAGGGTGAAATTCTGAAGTTCAAGTGGTTTGAATAACTTCTGTGTGATAAAATGTGATAGTTAGCAGTAGCAGAGCTAAAAGCTTGAGTATATAACCTACAGCACAGTATTCAGAGGGAAGTGGTATGGAATATTTAAAGGCATTGTTCACTTTGAAATGTTTTTGTTGTTTTACCTAGGTATCAGTGTAGTTATCTTCCCTGTCTTGTTTGTTTGCCTTTTCTTGTAATGATGAGCTCACATGTTGTGGTTGCAGCTTGTGACATCATGGCTGATGGATTTCCCTATGTCTACGTATCCATCCACCTAGCTTGTCCCTATTTGGCAATTTCTTGTTCAGGTTTACAATCTGTCACCCAATTTCCTCTGTCTTGCATCACAAATGTGGGAGTGCTAATGCAATGAAAGACTGCATGGTGATCTCCCTGTTAATTGTTCTGCCTGCTAGTGGCTGTGTCTGATCTAATTACTGTGTAGCTCTCACTAGATGCAGAAACCCGTGGGATATGTAGTCTCTTCACAGAAAATATTAGTTCTCCTCTGACTACAAAGGTCATGCATTAACCTGTGCTGTGCCATGTGGCATGCCTCTTGATTAAACAAAAATGGAAATTTCTGACACTGGAATGTAAACATTCACTCTACTATAGACCAGGGACATAGATAAGGAAGGGGTCACGGGGGTTCAACCCTCTCCCTCTTACAGCATCAGTGTGTAGAAGTAGTTGTGCTGCCTAACTTATTTTACAGGTTAGTGGCACCATCACCGCACTCGGTCTGGTCGGCACTCAACACTGACTGATCCACGCTGTGCTGTTGCAGCTGTTATTACACCACCCAAAACCCAGGCATGCCGGCGCAGGCTGTCAGGCTCAGCTTGGGCTGAGGGAGGCTCAGGTTGACAGTGTCATCTCGCTGCTCAACCGCACTCCTCGGTCCATTACTAGACTGTGCATACAAAGCAACAAATAACACCATGATAATGCACACCTCATGCAGATGAAAAATGCAAGGTGCAGGTAGGGTAGGAAGGTTTATAATGCCTTTAACTGCTTTCTGCTCAGCATACAAATATAAACGTCCTGGACAGCAAGCGGTTATACCAGGATCATGGCTGCAGCCAATGATTAAATAAAAAAACTTGCGCCACAGAGGGATATCTATAAATAGATATTTTTATATATATATATATATATATATATATAAATAAAAATATAAAAACAGTGAAGCCAGGGGCAGCAGCTATTTATATGGTACATAAACCATTAATTCTAATAAATGTGAGTAAACAGCGCTATCACCAAATAAATATCAAAGTAATTAATCATGTAAGATTGTGCTTATCTATCAGTAAAACTCATACAAAAACCATCAGGTGTAACTTAAATTCCATGGGAAATAAATATCAATATATAGTAAATCTGGAAAAGAGACTTGTGCTCATATGAAAATAACAGTTTGCAAAAATAAAAATTAATTAAAATTAAAATCAATTGATAATAAATAGTCGTGTGCTCCCTAAATAAAATGATTAGCTTTTCTGTAAAAGTGATCCGGGCAGCTTTACAACCGCTCGATCACTTTTACAGTGTTTAGAAGGCCCCCCTCTTGCCACCGTTCCCAGGCTCTCCCATTCCAACAATTAGCCTTAAAACGTAGTAAGCAATTGGGGCAGCTGTCCACAGAGGAGAAGGGACAGCCATTCCCTGATCTCCTATGCCAGTGATGGCGAACCTTGGCACCCCAGATGTTTTGGAACTACATTTCCCATGATGCTCATGCACTCTGCAGTGTAGTTGAGCATCATGGGAAATGTAGTTCCAAAACATCTGGGGTGCCAAGGTTTGCCATCACTGTCCTATGCGATGAATGAAGCTGGAAGCGACAAGGATTTAATCACTTCCGGTGTCAGAGCGGTCATTCCCTGACCTGGGAGGCAGCTGATCAAACACAATCTGTGTTTGATCAGCTGCCATGGAGGGCAGGGGAGACATCAGGGATGTAATACACCCCTGTTGCCTCCATAAAGAGTACCCGTCACTCTCCAAAGTTATCACAAGGGGGTTTGTTCAACCCTTTATAAAAGCAATAAAGGTAAATGAAAAAAAAAAGTTAAAAAAAAAAAATAATAATAAAATATTTACAGCACTTGCATCCCCGTGCTCACACAAAAATGCAAGTCTGCACTTGGGTCCAGCATAAATATGTAAGCTGTGATCGTACTATACATTTGATGTAACATTTCAAACAGCAGAGTGAGAGCAATTCTAGCACCATAGGTCACATTTTAAGTATCTAACTAAACTAAAGGCAAAACTAATTTTACTTAGTTTTGGATAGCTTTTAGAGGGATTAGAACACCTGGCAGTGATTATTGCTGTCTGTGCCCCCGTTAGGAAGATTCACCCCTCAATTTGTCCTGTTTACCGTTATCGCTGAAAATGAAAGTAAAAGAAAATCCCTAATTTTGGGTTATCCCCAGAAAAGTAATAGTGGAGGAAATGTTCCCATGGGGACACTAGTTCTGGTGACCCTCCCCTAAGGGATTCCCTTAATTTGCAGTGTTTTCTTCTCACTTCCTGTTTTGGCCATGGAGCAGGAAGTGAAGGGAAAACTCCCCCAATGGGATGGCAAAATAAAAAAAACTGACAGGGGTTATAATCCTTCCTTACTCTATCCAAAATGAAAATTGTTCTACTTTAACTCTAAACTGACAATCTGTAAAGGCTTTTAAAATGTCCTCTATTGACAATTTTAAGTAACGTAATTTGTCGCCATTTAACAGACGCACAATTTTTTTTTTAATCATGACATAACTGGTATCTATTTACTTGCTGCAAAATCATATTTTATTTTTTACGAGAAAAATTGGTTATTATTCACTTCCCATAGGATGACACCTATAAAGAGTCTGATAAGGCTGCACACCCCGAGACATATATTGGCAAAAAAGATTGGAAGTTCCCCATGGGGTTTTTTAGCAGCAAATATAGATCAAATATAAATCAAAAAAGTAGTTTTCTATAAAAAATGGATTTTACTAACACAATACTCTGGACATAGATTTTAACGCTATAAAGGTTTAAAACATGAGCTCCAGTTAACATGATAGAAGACACGATGGATTGGATAACAAATCAGACAATTAGTGATGTATGAAAACAACTGTGTTCCTGCAGCAGCCAGAGAGGAAAGCTGGCAGCGCTGTAGGGGGTGAGGGGGGGGGGGACAGGCACATGGGGGAGAATCAGATGTGTGGCAGCACAGGGAGCGTGATTGGTGCAGCGGGACGGAGCAACAGGTACAGAACGATGCAATGTCTCTCCCTCCAGCAGCTGAAAGCTGGCGGGAGGGAGAGGGGGAGAAACCAGCTTTCAGCTACTGGAGGCAGAGACACAGACACAGTGCATCATTCTGTAATTATCCTCCCGTCCTGCTGCACCGATCTCCCTGCTGCCGGGCCCACTACAGGAGGCCCGATGGTAATCCTCTCTTGGCGGTCCTGTCCACACAAATATAATGAAAAACAAGAAATGGATAGAAACATCACCTACAGGGAGACTACATGAAACAGTGGTGACTAGTTCTTTGACTTTTTTGGGCACATCTTTGCATCATTAACATCATGTCTATAATGGCATTTACATTAAAAAGATCACATTCCCATATTAGCTTTAACAAAAAAGAATCATTATGGATTGCCTATATACTGATCGCTCACTTTAACTGTCACCCAGTGAATAATAAGCTTAGCTATTTCTTTGAAGGAAAAGCGTTGCACATTTCACACATCTGATGAACCAATGAAGCCCAGAAAATGACAGCAGATGGGAGTCATTAAGTGACTTGTCAGTCCATCTTTCCTACTTACTGGAAAACCTCAGTGAAAAGGGTTTACATTATAGATGATTTTCCTGTCTCTCTTCCCCATATTGTTAAATCACTTCATATGATTGCTGTGGTCAGCTATTATGTACCATGTCCATGTGTTAAATTAGAATTTTATTTTCTACTCTCTCTGTATGGATCCTTGCATGCTTCCTGTTTCCATTGGTCCTTGTATTTAATGCAACTTGATCCCCATGTCTAACACCTAATTCTAGTTGACCCTTGACTTTTAGTTAATCTGTGTGTTTATTATCTAGAGTCCTTTGGATCATTTCCACACTTACATTTCCTATGGGCATAGAAGGGAATTGAAGCAATTAGTACCATGAAAATTCCATATGTCAATTTGTTACATACAGGCAGCACACTAGCCTATGGTTACTATTGGAGGTGACAATAGAAGAGTCTTATCTATGAATTCTCTGACAGATATCGAAAATCAAAGGGTGGAACAAGCCAGATATTAAATCTGAGTCTTGGGTGGAACTGGCCTTTATGATATGGGCAGTAAGGTGACTAGTGGTTAGTGCTGCTGCCTTTCAGCATTTAAGTCCAGAATTCACTTTGGGGCCATGTACCACATGCTGTACCTTCAATTTGGTTGCTTAATTTTCCTCCCACAACTCAAAAACACTGGTGGGTTAACTGGCTTTCATGCAAAAATACTTTAGTGCAGGGGTGCCAACTTCGTTTTACCACGGGCTTTATGGTTGCACTCAAAGGGCTGGTTGTATCTGTAAGACTATGTATCTACTCAGATACATAAGAGTACTGGGGAGTGTGCAGCAAAAAGCGTGTAGAGTTCAGGAGTGCGCTGTGTACAGATTGCAGGGTTGAGGAGTGCACTACGTACAGGGATGCACTACAGTTTAGGGTTCAGGCAGTGGCGTATCCAGGGTATAGTACATATGGCAAGTGCCATGGGCGCCATATGAAGGGGGCGCTCGTGAGTGCAAAGTCAGGCTTGTGCAAAAAACCAGGAGCTTTGCTCTCGTTCCTGTCTGAATTGTCAATAGATGGGACTGAGCTCCTGTGTTGATTTTCTGTCATGCTGCTGAGTCCCCTCTCCAGGCCCCTTTGTTTGCCTAAATCTCGGCTCGGGAGGGGGGACGGGGAGGTCCGCTAACAGATCGGCTCTGGTGAAGGGGATGGCTCGGCATGGCTCGGGTGGAGGGCTTGGCAGTCTGCTGATAGATCGGCTCGGGTGGAGGGCGGGGCGGTCTGTTGACAGATCGGCTCGGGTGGAAGGCGGGGCGGTCCGCTGACAGATCGGCTCGGTTGGAGGGCAGGGTTGTCCGCTGATGGATCAGCTCGGGTGGAGGGTGGGGCGGTCCGCTGATGGCTCGGCTAGGCTCAGCATGACTCGAGCAGAGGGCGAGGCGGTCGGCTGATGGCTCGGCACGGCTTGGCTCGGGTGGGGGGCGGAGTGGGGCAGGGCGGTCGGCTGACCTGGTGCACACTGTTCGGCAATGGAGACATAAAGGTGGCTTTTCCACAAATTTTAAACATACTGCAAGGAGGGGGAGCAGGAGGAGAAGAGGATCCATTCCTGCGCAGCCCTGTACTACACCAGAAACCTTAGGTCAGTCCATGCTCCATGCCAAAGACACACTGCCCTGTGCTGCCATCTGCTGAAAATAATCTGCAGGGGGTCACTGATGTAAGGGAAACAGTGATATAAAAATAGTTTTGACCGGGGGCGCAGTTTTAGTGCTTGCCATAGGTGCCATTTTCACTAGATACGCCTCTAGGTTCAGGAGTGTGTTTTGTACAAAGTGCAAAGTTCAGAAGTATGCTGCCTACAGAGTGCAGAGTTTAGGAGTATGCTATGTTGAAAGTGCAGAGTTCGGGAGTATGCAGCATACAGTGTGCAGAGTTCAGGAGTACATGGCATGCAAAGTTCAGGAGTGCACTACCTTTAGAGTGCAGAATTTAGGGGTGTACAGAGTCTAGGATTTAGAGGTGCGCTATGCATAGTGCCCCCCAAAGCTTCCTCACATCTCTGCTCTCTCCTACCTGGCTTGGCTCTAGTACCACCCTGATTAGTTGGTTCTACTACCCGTATATTTAGCTGTGGTAGCTTCCTGTGTAGGCGGCTCTGCCTCCCCATTGCAGGTCGATCATTCTCTCCCGCAGTTTCTGGAGAACTGTCCTTGCCCTGCCCTGCAGTGAGTGTGTGCAGGGATCATTTAGATCTTGGAGCCGCTGAGAGCAAAGCTATCCCTTGCAAACGTAGAAGGCTCCTGTGTTTACAACTGACAGCGGGGAGCGGAGTGTGAGAGCCAGAGGTGGTGGAACTCCATTGGCCACGGTTCAGCTGCAAAACTGGGTGCAAAGGCCACATGACAAGGCCTGGCGGGCTGGATTCGGCCCATGGGCCTTGTGTTTGACATATGTGCATTAGAGCTGTGTGATAGAGATTATAGATTGTAAGCTCTTTTGGGGCAAGGACTGATGTGGATGGTTCAATTCAAGTACATTTCACTGGTGTCACTGATTTCCAAATATCCCCAACTGTAGGTCACCCTATCTTAAGCATCCCTTCACATCTATAAACCTATTGTCATTGCCCCTTGATTATGTGCTCTCACATAACAAATATTAGAATACTTGTCATACATTTTCATATGCATTTCTCTGCAGTTTTGAAGGATCCAATTCCTTAGGCTTGAATGGGAATACATAATAAAAAGAACTATACAGGTCTAAGGTACTGAGAATAGGTTATGTAGAAAAGGAAAACCTTTCTTTTTGTCTGTTCATTTTAACTGTGTTGCATAATGGATGGAGCCACATAAATTGTAATGTGTATTGTGTGAATGAACTATTAAAGCTACAATATGTCCAAAAATGATTTTTGGCCATCTACACAATCAAAATAAGTTAGCTTTGTGATTGAAGGTGCACATGTCACAATCTATAATCCTCCAATCACAGAAGGCCTTGCATTCAGTGAGAAGAATGCAAGGCTTTTTTATGAATGGAGGAGGTGCCGAGCGGGCGACTCAGTGATCAGTTTACTGCAGTTGGGGCTAAAAGTCTCCATGCTGGGGGGACGGGGCCGGCTACAGAGGCTTATGGAAGCAGCTTGAGAGAGCTCTACTACAAAGGTTCCCGTTAAAGCAATCCACCGCAACCTAAAGCTTCCCTGAGAGCACAGACAGGCACAGGGGACATCGGAGATCACCCGGGGAGAATGAGGAAGAGAAAGGATCGCGGGGGACCCCGCAAACTAGGAGAAAGCCAAGATGGCCCTGGCTCCTCCTCATCTCCACACAGCATGAGGCAGCAAGGTGAACATAAAATAAATAAGTGATCAGCGCAACTTGATATTATAAATATAGATGATTTAGCACTGTGCAATAATCTGTGCAAAAATTGCTTAAAAATGGGACTGTGCAAAAAAACGCTAAAGATGCTGTGCAAAATTGCTAAGTGCAAATACGAGCTTGTGTTCAAATAAATCAATACCAATGAACGCTCATGGCACTGTGCAAAACACCAATGTGAATCTGTGCACATAAGATGATTTCAGTGCAAAAAAATTATATAAATATCAATAATAAATTCCTATGCATATGCAATATATCAATGAGACATATGTAATTATTATAGATGAATGTAGCAATAATCCGTATAATCTCTCTTTATCACACTGCTGACACAACAAATAGTGGTGGCCTAATGATGCGACTGTGCAGAAAAACGCTAAAGATGTTGTGCAAAATTGCTAGGTGCAAATATGAGCTTGTGCTCAAATAAATCAATGCCAATGAACGCTCATACTATAAATAAATGTAGATGATTTAGCACTGTGGATAATCTGTGCAAAAATTGCTAAAAAAATCTGTGCAAAAAAAACGCTAAAGATGCTGTGCAAAATAGCTAAGTGCAAATATGAGCTTGTGTTCAAATATCAATGAACGCTCATGGCGCTGTGCAAAATACAAATATGAATCTGTGCACATAAGATGATTTCAGTGCAAAAAAAAAAAATATATATATATAAATATCAATAATAAAATTCCTATGTATATGCAATATATCAATGAGACACATGTAATTGATATAGATGAATGTAGCAATAATCCGTATAATCTCTCTTTATCACACTGTTTACACAACAAATAGTGGTGCTGCAATAGTTCATGAAGTGAAGATAAATAAAGTCTATGATAAAACAAAGTGCAGACAGTGCTTCAATAAGTGTTATTCAATAAAATTGCCGGTGTGTTACTCTTCGTGTGTATCACTCAGTGTTCACTAGACTCTTTCCTCCATATGGATAGTGAAAAGCAGTGGAGATGGGTGTAGCTGGAGACCTTTCCAAGATGTTGTGATGGTAGATGGCCCTCTCCAGGTATTGTATATTAGATGGTGGCTCTGGCTTAGTCCATACGGACGTTCATTCCCAACGGATATGTACAGGGGATTAAGAAGAATCTCCCATAGTGTAGAATGTATAAACTGATTGATTTATTTAAAAGCCAAGTGGAAACTTACAACAGAGTAGTGAAAAAAACAGCAGATCTGTAATTTGGACGGCGTTACAAGTTGCGCTGATCACTTATTTATTTTATACCAATTTAGTGCACTCATACACTTTAGATCTAGCTGCAATTTATCAGAGTACTATATTATACATTCCCTTTATAGCGCAAAAGACCTTACTTACAGCAAGGTGAACATGCTGTAGAAGGAAATGTATCGCAAGCAGAACTAGCAAGGAAAGTTCTGCATTCCCAGGATGACACCAGCAGCCCTCTGAAGCAGAAGAGGAAAATCACTTCATCTGAGGAGAATGTAAGTGCTATTCTACATGACAATGCTATTATAATGGAACAAAACCCCTATGGTCCACAAGTTACAGCTATACCCACTACAGGTCAGCCTGTCTCTGACACAACTATTAAGGACATAATAATATCTCTAAGAGGAGCACTGCAGTATGATATGAAGTGTTTTATAAATCAATCCAAAAAAGAAATGGATGCACTAGGAGAACGAGTGGAGTATGTGGAAAATAAAATGTGCTATTTTACGGATGCACACAATGAGCTGGTAGATGCACATTTTGAATTAGAAGATGAAATTAAAAACCTCAAATTGAAGGTAATTGATTTGGAAGATCGTTCAAGAAGGAACAATGTAAAATTCCGAGGGGTTCCGGAGAATGTTAAACCTTCTGATCTGAAAAGCTTCCCAAAAGAGATGATATCTACTCTACTACCTGAAATCCCACATCAAGAGCTCATGATAGACCGAGCACATAGACTACCTAAACCCAAACATATACCAGAAAAGCTACCCAGAGATGTGATTGCAAAAATTTATTTTTTCGAAGTGAAGGAGCAACTTATGTATTTTGCAAGACATAACGCACCACTACCTGACCCATATTCTGGAATAATATTGTATTCGGATCTTTCACAGGCAACTATATAAGCACGCAAAAATCTTAATACAATAACTAAAATTCTTAGGAATCACAAAATCATCTATAGGTGGGGTTTCCCTACAAAACTAATGCTGGAAGGAAACTAATGCTGGAAGGAGATGGAAAAGAATATACCATCATCAATATGGAAGATGGCCTGAAACTTTTGAAAAAATGGGGCCTTCAGGCAAAGATAACACATGGGAAAAAGCCACACCAGGAAAAATCCCACAACAATGGCAAACTAGCCATAAATGACATGCTTTCTTCATTACCCTTCTATGGATCTGCCTCTAAATAATACATACTGAAATCTATTCAATCAGAAGGCAAAGTAGCCTCTCAAGAAAGCTCAGCTCAGGAAACCCTAAGCCAGAGACTTATTGTTTTTCAGTTGAACTGTTTCTATGTTAACCCCCAAAACAAGTACATATAAACTGTACACAGGAGTATAACTTTATCTCCCTCTTTTATATTACCAAGTTTATTGTTACCTTGACTTTTTTGTTGAACAGTTGGAAACTAAAACCTCTCTGGATTTATAAATGGTACCACCTCTTGGGCAAAACAGAATACAACAGGGACAGAAATCAAAATTCCAACCATCAGGATAAATACAATTATGTTTTTCTTTAGCATCCAAAATTACCATTTTCATGGCAATTTATGTCACTGAATGTAAGGGGCCTTAATAGTCCATTCAAATGGAAAGCTCTTTGGAAAGACATATTAAAATTGAACAGCGATATTTATATGCATACAAGAATCGCATTTTGCAGAGGATAAAGCTCAGAAATGTTCTCATATATATGTATCCAACAACTCTTGGATGAAGAAGGGAGTAATAACGATAATAAAAGACTCGGTGTCCTTTCAACCATTAGAAGAAGATTTATCATATTAGTTGCAAATATTGAGAATGAAAACTACACTATTGTCAATATATATGCCCCCAACAAGAAACCACAACATTTTATCCAAAAAACTCTACACAAAGCTCGGAAAATACAGAAAGGCCGCCTAATATTATGTGGGGACTTTAATGCACCTCTAGAGCCCATTATCGACACCAACAAGCAAGGCAAACTCAATAGATCCGGACTCAATAAAATGTTCTCTATGGAAGATATGTATGATCCCTGGAGGTGTTTACACTCCAGTGAAAGAGATTACACTAGACATGTGCAATTCGTTTCATAACGAATCTTAATTCGGACAAATTTTGCATCTTTCTGACATTCGGGTGCATCCGAATGTCCGAATAAAAAAATAACGAATTTCATAGATTACACCTTTTATTCCCAGGTTCACAAATTCAATTCTGGGATTGACTATTTTATCACGGACAAAATTTTGCTCCCAAATGTAATTTAAAGCTCAGATCCATAACATTTGCTGGTCTGCTCATGCTCCAATAACATTGGAAATCAACAGGCCGAACCTGTACTAATAACAAATTATGGAGGAACAATACCTATATTTTATCTCAACAAATCCATTTGTCAGTGATAAAAGAAAAACTTAAGGAATTCTTTAATTTCAATGATGATGGTTCGGTGGAAAATACCACCTTATGGTGTTCACACAAAGCCTATATCAGAGGCATATTACTACAAATAGCAGCAAAAGAAAACAAGAGGACATTTTAATTTAATAAATAAAACTCTAGAAGAGATCACGTCAGTAGAGGAAAAACATAAAAAGAATCCCAAAGATCCTAAATTAACCATACAACTTAATAATCTAAGGGCGGATCTGAGGGATCTGTTAATAGAATACCATGATAAATACTTGAAAAAACTGAAGTTGAATTACTACTCTCAAAGCAATAAAGCTGGTAAACTATTAGCAAATCTACAAAAAAAAAAACCTCCAAAATAATAAAAAAAAAAGTTTAAAACACCATATCTCAGCTACATTAAATTACGACCCTAAAAAAAATAGCTAACACATTTGCAGATTATTACGAATTCCTATACAACCTTAAAGAAGATAAAAGTATCCCCCAACCTACAAACAAAAATATATCAGAATTTTTAAATCTTCCAGAAATAGACCCCAACGACTTAACATTGTTATCCTATTACAATAAATGAAACCACACCCAAAAAAAACCCCAGGTAAAGATGGGTTATCAGGGGAATATTATCAAGCCTTTACAGAAATTTTATCACCACATTTAACTAAAATGTTTAATCAAGTAGCCAATAATAATCAATACCCGGAATAAATGCTGGAAGCACTAATAATTACACTTCCAAAACCATATAAAGACCCAACAGCACCAAGCAACTATAGGCCAATATCATTACTAAATTCGGATATTAAAATTTACGCGAAAATTATAGCGAATCGTTTACTAAACATAACCTCCTACCTTTTTGGGGCAGATCAAGTGGGATTTGTGAAAGGAAGCCATACTCCAGCTATCTTCCTAGCACTTGATGCAGAAAAAGCGTTTGATAGGGTGCATTGGCAATTCATATCTCAAACTCTAAAAAAATTTGGTATCACGGGATTTATTCATTCAGCCATTATGTCCTTATATTCACAACCCTCAGCCACAGTATACTCCTTGGGAACACTATCCAAAAACTTTAAACTGACGAATGAAACTAGGCAGGGATGTTCATTGTCCCCTATAATCTTCTCACTAATAATAAAGCCATTAGCAGAAAGTATAAGAAATAACCCTGAAATTACTGGAATCACTATTGGGAAACACGAGCATAAAATTGAACTTTTTGCTGATGATATCATTTTAACTTTATCTAACCTTGAATCCTCCATACCCAAAATTAGAAATTTACTAGATCATTATGGGGAGGTCTCCTACTACAAAGTTAAGCAAAATAAATGTTATGTATTACCCATGAACAACCCCAACCCCAAAAACCAAATTGATATACTAAGCAAGAATTATGACTACAACTGGAATGAACCATCCATCACCTATCTAGGCATACAACTTTCCTATCCCGCATTTAAATTATATACATCAAACTAACAGAACAAATTAATATAGATCTGCAAAACATTAAAAAAGTACAACTATCGTGGGTTGGGAAGATAGCAGCCTTTAAAATGAAAACCTTACCCAAGATGTTATATTTTTTTCGTTCCCTCCTAATTTTGATACCAGCAAAATTTTTTACACAAATTAATACAAAAATGAAGAAATTCATATGGAATGAGAAAAAAACCAAGGGTAGCATTTGATATACTAACCACTAATACAGAATTGGGTGGAATGGGACTACCAAATGTTAAAAATTATTATTATGCCTCCTTATTAGACCAAATTAAATTTTGGCTCGCCACCCTCAATGACAAATTATGGGTGCATATAGAAAGAGAATTCACAAAAGGACATGATTTATACGCTCTGTCTATGGCCAAGCATATAATACAAAAAAATAATATTCATACCCAACCTTGTATCTATAAAAGCTACCTTAATTGCATGGAAACATATTCTTTGCAAATCTAATAAAAAAATTCCTTGTACTAAAGTACCAACTCTGACAAAAATAGTAGAATACTGTAGAATAAAAAAATCAACAAGTGATTGGGTATAGCAAGGATTTCAAATCCTACCAATATCTACCAGATCATCTCAAAAACATAGTCGAAAATAAAAAGAACAAAAACAACCTCCTAAAAAAATTAAAACTAGAAGACATAACCATTCCCACGATAATCTGGGAATACTTAACAGATAGCCATCTAAATAAAAAAGGGGAATATCTTTATTTTATAACCTCCTTTCATCCATCTCTACAAATGGGAAAAATCCCAACATGTTGAAATGGGAGAAAGAACTCTCACAAACATTCTCTTGGGAACAATGGAAAAAAGCTATAACAACAATAACTAAAACATCTACTTGCATTGAACATTGGGACAATTCTCAAAAAATCCTTATTAGGGTGGTATCTGACCCCATATAGATTGGCAAAAATATTAGCCTCCATATCGCCATTATGTTAGAGGTTCAGTGAGTCTTTAGGTAATCTATACCATACACTATGGGCCTGCAAAAATTTAACAAGTTTCTGGAACGCCATCTCCTCTTTTATAGGAGACCTCACAGGCATGTTAAAAGAATTGACACCAGAAATGGCCTTATTGGGAATAAATCTGGATAGATACCCAATATGTTTTAGGACGAAAGTAACACATACTCTGGTAGCGGCAAGGCTACCCATCACAAGCATGTGGAAATCTACAGAAACTCCTAACTTGTCAAGGGTGGTCGCTAGAATAAACACTCAAGCCTAATATGAGCTTCTTCTAGCTCGGAAAAACTCCTCAGTTAATAATTTTTATAAGAAACTGGAACAATCAAAGAGCCTCTAACTATTTAAAAGGTTGTGATGTGTAATTAGGTTGGATACTACTGATCTATTCTTATTGTACCTGTCACCTTTATAAAGAGTGGAATTGGATCCATCTACATTAGCACCCATTGGGGTAGACGGATCAAAGGACTTATTTTACTGCAAGATCTTGCACCATACGATGGTTTACTATATTACTTATAAATTTACGGTTGTTTGTTGTTAAATGGTGTTAACCATAACATACTTACTGTAACTAAGAATGTTCACACTCCTTGGATTGCGCTTTATAATGCTAATAAAAATTTAAAGTTAAAAAAAATCTCAATGCTGGACATTTGGCGCTGACTGGGGATTGCTGCCTGAGTAAAAGTAAGATACAGAGGCAGCTAGAGATGGGGCACACATCCCTAGAGCCAATTTATTTTTATGCAAATAGCCAAAAACCATTTTTGGCCATATTTCAACTTTAAAGCAAACTTGTGCAGTACCCTCCTTCCCTCCCCCATTGCTCAGTTCAGGCATTGGGAGCGAGGAAAGCCCTTCCTAAGTTTCTTGCTGCTGTCGGACTCGTAGGGTTAAGGTTAGTGTTGAGGACTATTTCTTTGCCCCCATGTGATAATGCTGGGCCAAACACTAGAGCTGTCACATGGTAGGAAGGTGAGCGAGATGTATTTTTGTAGTACATGGGCACTTTGGCATCCATGGTGAGGTATGCACTGCTTGGAAGCTGGGCATTAAAGTACAATTGTTGCTTTGCCCGGCATGGACAAAGCACATGTTTTCTTTAAATACCTTTTTGTCCTAAGTGTTATCTCAGATTTCCTGTGACTTTTGCACATTTAATACCAGTACCCCTTAATTGTGCTTAACTCTTCTAATTATTCCTTATGTTTCTAAATATCTAAACTTAGACACAAAATGCTTTTTGGACTAATAAAGGGAATAGTAGGCATCCTACGGTGACTGCTCTTAGGAAATAATTATCGCTATTTCATGTAAAAACGAAGTACGGGTTCATTAATTGTTGGGTTGTTAAAGTTTAATTCAAGTTGTGTTAATATGGAATATACAGTACATAGTTGTCCATTAGGCTATTGTTCCATTCTTTACACCACTTTCCGTGTTCTGCAGGTTCCACTTCTTATCAGGCTGCCATCCAAGACATTAAATGTTTCTTCCCTGGGGGCCTCATCTGTGATCACCAGTCTCTTGTTCTGGAGAAGGAAAAGGTAGAGTACATCATTATTTCCATACTCAGAATCTCCCTCCTCAGCACCAGGTCAGCAGAATATTCTGGCTTTGATTGTTTTATGAGGTAACATTGATTTAAAGAGTGCATATAATACACACACTGTACTGTTTTTAAGAAGTGGTTTGGCCTGGGTCAAATACAGATGGGCACCCCCCATTTCTTAAAATAAATGCCAAACCCCCCAGCAGTCCTAGATTACTAAGCCATAGCCCACTATGTCCTACATGCACATCGTGGTGGCTCCAGAGCAACTGCCCATTTCTAGTATGGCTGTGCACCTGCAGTTAACTCTGGATGAAGGTATAATGTTAAAGAAGATTAGAACTCTAGAAGCTGTAGACAAAGAAAGGGCAAGCAGAGGGCAAAGGATTGGTCAACAGCATTGCTTGTGGCCTCTTCTTATTGCTAATTTACAATGCCTTTAATTCACTTTGCCTCTGTGTGGAGGTGGCCATATTGGTGGAGGCAAGGCTTTGCTTCCTCATGTCAGAGCTTTCAGCAAGGAGAATAGTAAGCAGCACAGGAGTGACATCTCTAAATGTACTGAGACCAGCACTTAGAGGCAGCAGCACCTTACATCTTGAACTGCAGATAGTCCGCTATGATGCTGTGGGCACCGGGGTGCCTAGGTACACTCAAATACCAGGAAGGTGACTGCTATTTTTCAGGAGCAATTCCAGACAAAATGCTAAATGACATGACTTGGGTTTGTCTCTCTCTCTGTATTTGGACCACAATGTGCAATAGTTAGCATTGTCTTGAGCGTACACAGATAACCTAAAACCTTTGGAATAATAGCTAGCGAAAATATAATTTGGATCATTAGCTTTTATTCTAGAGTCTAAAAAAGCTTTAGGTCAGGTAAACCGCTATTGATTATTATATTTTGTCTTTGCATTGTGTTCTTATTTCTACAAAGACTTTTTTGATTTTTTTTTAAGTCATATAGTACAGTTTAGTTTTATGTAAATCTTATCAGTGAGTGTTTTGAAAATCTTTATTTCTTTGTATAGTTTGTAAATATAGATATACATGGTACAACTACATTTTGACACTACAGGCTCTGTTCCCTTGTTTGCGGTGATACACAATGGCTGTGCTTTACTCCACTTTTTCACAATGAGAGCCCATGAGTCATTAGGGTGCCCACATGTCCCAGATTGCCCGGGACAGTCCCGCAATTGGCAGGTCTGTCCCGGGTCCTTGTCACCTTCATTCCGGGACAATACAATGTCCCGAAATGAAATTGACAGAGCGAGCAAACCCCGCCATAGCGCTGGTGCTCGCTCCAGCTCCACCTGAGACTCTGACCTCACAGCCGTGACTCTGCCCAGCATGCAAAGCGGTGGAGAAGTTAACTTTCTCCTCCTCCACGCCTAACACTCTCTACCATGCCAGACTAGGCTGTAAGCGGGGCCAACCCCGAAGACACCAATCCACCGGCACTGCAGTCTGGGTTACGATCTCCGTGGCTCTTCCCCTGGCTGTATCCCTGCCTCATACCGCAGAGTGGGCCGAAGCCGCCTCCTCCTCCTTGGCTGTTTACATGTACACAGGAGCCGGGGGAGGGACACTGGCACTGATCTGAGGTCTGTTGTAAGCTTATATTATTATATGTTTTTGTAGATGGACTGAGGAGGGGGAGAGGGACAGTGATGAGGAAAAAGGTAAAAAGCGCCCCCCCAGCACATTCCTGACCCCCAACTCTCTACTAGCACAAGTGGAAGGGGTCTGTACTGTGGGGGGATCTGTACTTAGTGGGGGGTTCTGTACTTAGTGTGGGGGTCTGTACTGAAGGAGGGGGGTCAGTACTGTGGGGGGTCTGTACGTAGTGGGGGGGTTCATACTGAGGGAGGGGGGTCAGTACTGAGGGAGGGGGGTCTGTACTTAGTGGAGGGGTCTGTACTGAGGGAGGGGGGTCAGTACTGAGGGAGGGGGGTCTATTCTTAGTCGGGGGTCTAAACTAATGGAGGAGGGGTCTGTATTTAGTGGGGGGTCTATACTGAGGGGGGTCCATACTGAGAGAGTGGGGTCTATACTTAGTGGAGAGGGGGGTACGTACTGAGGGAGGGGGGTCTATACTTAGTGGAGAGGGGGGTCCCTACTGCGGGAGGGGGTCTATACTTAGTGGAGGGGGTTCCGTACAGAGGGAGGGGGTTCTATACTTAGTGGAGAGGTGGGTCCGTACTGAGGAAGGGGGTCTATACTTGGTGGAGGGGGGTCCGTACTGAGGGAGGGGGGTCTATACATAGTGGAGAGGGGGGTCCATACTGAGGGAGGGGGTCTATAGTTAGTGGAGGAGGGATCCGTACTGAGGGAGGGGGGGAGTCTGTACTAAGGGAGGGGGGTCTATTATTACAATGTAATAATAGAAATACATTTCAAGCATGGTGTTGAGATGATATAAGTGATGATATAAGCAGGGTGTTGGTGTTGGGTTGGGATGATATAAGTGCTAAAACCAGCCATTCACCCGACAAATCACTCGCCGCCGAAATCCTGTCAACCCCGAGACTACATTCAACACAAACACCCCCCCCCCCCCAGTCCTTGGCAAAATTGTCCCTGAATGGCAGTTTGGAAATGTGGTCACCCTATGAGTCACATGACTCATTAAAAACAATGCACTCCCTCCGGGGTTGATAACCGTATTTTATCTCAACAGTTAATAAATAAATCCATAGCCAGACTATAGACATTAAAGTATATACATATTCTTAAAACGTTTGTTACCCCAACACAACACTTCATATTCCTGTTATGTGCCTGCTGTTCCATGTGCTTGTATGAAAAAGTATCCTGTTCTCTTTGTATTGCTTCCTTTATGTGAAATCCCTTGTGTTCCTGCCAGCCCCCTTGCTTCCCTATTAAGAACTGACCACACTAAGCAGGAGAGAACATTGTGGTCAGTTCTCTAGCTATGCTGGGAACTCAGTGTACTCTCCTCCAATGATCAGACTTGTCCTGATACCCTTTCTGCACATTCACTCACTGGTAAGCTCAGTGTGCTGCTGGTACTCCTCCCCCCAGCTCTTATGCAGCTGAGAACAGAGGGAATGTGATCACTTATAAAAAAGGGTATTTATATTGGGGTTTTTTTTTCTAACTATACAAAAATGTTTTGCTTTTCATTTCTATTTTAAACTGAATGGGTTGTTTTACAAGGTGATAGTTTACAATCACTTTAACAAGTGCTAAAAACAAGGCTTCACTGATCTTTGTAGCAGCATGTACAGCTGAGTAATTCATCCTCAATCACACTACGACCTCATGCACATGGGTGTATTAGGGAAGTACGATGGCATGGGCAGGGCTTTTTTTCTCAGAGAATTGGTGCAGGAACTCAACCACGCATCACACTACCGCCTAACAGTGGGAGGGACTTAATGGGGCATTGTTAAATACCAGTAGTGCGTTCTGCACAGGTTGCAGAGTTCAGGAGTGCACTGCATACAGAGTGAAGAGCTCAGGCATGCACTGAGTACAGAGTTCAGGGTTTAGGAGTGTGCTACGTACAGAGTGCAGGGTTCAGAGGTGCACTACGTACAGAGTGCAGGGTTCAGAGGTGCACTGTGTACAGAGTGCAGGGATCAGAAGTGCACTGCCTACAGAGTGCAGCATTCAGGAGTACGATACATACAGAGTGCAGGATTCATGGGTGGCCCCATAGCAAGTTGCTTGCTGTAGGGGCACTGAACAGGAGGGAGGGGCCAGTATCACAGAAGAGGGACCCGAGAAGAGGAGGATCTTGGCTGCTCTGTGAAAATCCACTGCAACAGAGCAGGGAAGTATAACATGTTTGTTATTTTTAAAGGAAAAAAAATTACACTTAAAATATATGAATTTCTATAACCTGGCCACAGGTTTACTTTAAGCAGAGAGGGTGAATAAAGGTGAGTCGAACTAAGAGCTCCCTCTAGTAGTTAATCTATCGATCTCATCCAATTGCAACTTAACTTCATAGTCTTTACTGCGATTTAGTGCAAGAACAAAAATATTGAAGGGCAGGCATTAAATGTTCATAAATAAAAGTAAGCACTGCAATAATAGCTGAAAACATATGTTCCCTAGAATACACTGTACTTTCCATTTAATAAAAGCCTGGATCTTTCTTTTGTAAATGGAATACATTGGAAGAGTTAACACAGCGCTAGCAAATTTGGCTCCAATCTGGGATACCATACAGACAGCACAGCTTTTTCGGATGCTACCATGAGACTTTTGCCCAGAATAGCTATCACGAAAGTACAAGGCGTATGGTGATATTTTTGGTCGTCCTGGATAAAATAAAAAATTGAAGAATCTGCATTGAAAAGGCCACCAGGTTTTGTACTGATCCTTAGATTTTACTTGCAATAAATATCTCCTTCTGTCATGGCTCGACTTACCTTTGTGATTAATGCATAGCTGCGCCTGTGTGCGTTAATGCTCATGGGACATTATTGCATAAAAATATGTGTTAATATAAGAACAATCATTTTTTATTACCAAAAAATGCTTAGCTATCTTTTTTGCCTGCCTTTTACATAAAGCTATTACATTTTTTTGCTCCTGGGAATGTGGTGATGGACATGTGACAAGATGACAATCGCCGTGAGTTTTGCCCATCTGTTATCTGCATTCAAATTTCCTTCAGCCCTGGTTCACACTGGAGCATTTCAAATCATGTCAAATCGGCGGCAATTGCCGTCATGGGCACCATTCTAATTGGTGCGATGCCGCATCTGCGGCGTTGCACCGATTTCAAAAAGTAGTTTCTGTACTACTTTTTCCGATTTCGGGCTGCGATTTACATTGACATCTGTGCAGAAACCTGCACAGATGTCTCTGAAACTGCAGCCGAAATCGGGACTGACATGCGGGAGTGAATTTGTGCGAGTTCAGCTGAACTAGGGCGGCACAGTGGTGTAGTGGATAGCACTCTCATCTAGCAGTAAGAAGGGGCATTGGTTTGAATCCCGACCACGACACTACCTGCCTGGAGTTTGCATGTTCTCCCTGTGCCTGCGTGGGTTTCCTCCGGGTACTCCGGTTTCCTCCCACACTCCAAAGACATGCTGGTAGGTTAATTGGATCCTGTCTAAATTGTCCCTAGTTTGTATGAATGTGAGTTAGGGACCTTAGATTGTAAGCTCCTTGAGGGTGAAAGGACTGATGTGAATGTATAATGTATATGTAAAGCACTGCGTAAATTGACGGCGCTTTACAAGTACCTGAAATAAATAAATAAAAAAAATAAAAAAAACTCTCATGGCTTTATTCCTGCAGCTCAGTGTGAACCTGGGCTCATATGTGAGACAATGGAGAAAATTCATGCAGACTAATAGAAGGAATACACGATAAGAATATCGGGCTAAAATTTCCGATCTGCGAACGGTCAACCGATTTTCTACTCGTTGATGCCCAACAAGTAATACCCGATATCGATATTGTGAATGAAAAAGTGTGATTGAAAAAATGGAAAAATTGTGTGGTATCGTTTGACAAGGAACGATATTCTATTCGTTGGTGTGACAGTCGTCAGTAAAAAATCTCCGAACATTAGCACGCATGAGCGGAAATAGTCAACGACACGGAAGCAGTGTTCAAGAATGATGTTTCATAAACACGAATGAAAAGTTCCAAATAAACACGAACAAAGAAATGTGAACAAAAGTATAGAATATAAAAAAAAATTATTTATTAAAAAAAAAAAAAACTTTAACAATTCTCGTATTGTGTATTATTTTTTAAATTATTATAATTGCATGTAGTCTATGTATATATACAGTGGGGCAAAAAAGTATTTAGTCAGCAACCAATTGTGCAAGTTCTCCCACTTAAAAAGATGAGAGAGGCCTGTAATTGTCATCATAGGTATACCTCAACTATGAGAGACAAAATGTGGAAACAAATCCAGACAATCACATTGTCTGATTTTTGAAAGAATTTATTTGCAAATTATGGTGGAAAATAAGTATTTGGTCACCTACAAACAAGCAAGATTTCTGGCTCTCACAGACCTGTATCTTCTTCTTTAAGAGGCTCCTCTGTCCTCCACTCATTACCTGTATTAATGGCACCTGTTTGAACTTGAAATCAACTGTGGGAGCAATAATTAGAAAATGGAAGACATACAAGACCACTGATAATCTCCCTCGATCTGGGGCTCCACGCAAGATCTCACCCCGTGGGCTCAAAATGATCGCAAGAACGGTGAGCAGAAATCCCAGAACCACACGGGGGGACCTAGTGAACGACCTGCAGACAGCTGGGACCAATGTAACAAGGGCTACCTTCAGTAACACACTAGGCCGCCAGGGACTTAGATCCTGCAGTGCCAGACGTGTCCCCCTGCTTAGGCCAGTACATGTCCGGGCCCGTCTGAGGTTTGCTAGAGAGCATTTGGATGATCCAGAAGAGGATTGGGAGAATGTCATATGGTCAAATGAAACCAAAGTAGAACTGTTTGGTAGAAAAACAACTCGTCGTGTTTGGAGGAGAGAGAATGCTGAGTTGCAACCAAAGAACACCACACCTACTGTGAAGCATGGGGGTGGCAACATCATGCTTTGGGGCTGTTTCTCTGCAAAGGGAACAGGACGACTGATCCGTGTACATGAAAGAATGAATGGGGCCATGTATCGTGAGATTTTGAGTGCAAACCTCCTCCCATCAGCAAGGGCATTGAAGAGGAATCATGGCTGGGTCTTACAGCATGACAATGATCCCAAACACACCGCCCGGGCAATGAAGGAGTGGCTTCGTAAGAAGCATTTCAAGGTCCTGGAGTGGCCTAGCCAGTCTCCAGATCTCCACCCCATAGAAAACCTTTGGAGGGAGATGAAAGTCCGTGTTGCCCAGCGACAGCCCCAAAACATCACTGCTCTAGAGGAGATCTGCATGGAGGAATGGGCCAACTTACCAGCAACAGTGTGTGACAACCTTGTGAAGACTTACAGAAAACGTTTTACCTCTCTTATTGCCAACAAAGGATATATAACAAAGTATTGAGATAAACTTTTGATATTGACCAAATACTTATTTTCCACCATAACTTGCAAATAAATTCTTTCAAAAATCAGACAATGTGATTGTCTGGATTTGTTTCCACATTTTGTCTCTCATAGTTGAGGTATACCTATGATGATAATTACAGGCCTCTCTCATCTTTTTAAGTGGGAGAACTTGCACAATTGGTGGCTGACTAAATATTTTTTGCCCCACTGTAAATATATATATATATATATATATATATATATATATATATATACATACATATGTTCGTGAACACACAAACGCTGAACATACACTATGAACGCACATAGATGCTTCCACTACGAAATCCGCGGATATTTCGGTTCCGATGCCGGTCACTTCAACGGATTGCGTAGGAGCGTGCTGGGTGGAAAGGTGTGGCTACAAGGTCACACACACACTACATCACTTTCACTTGTGCGTGACATGTCAACACTACGTATTAAATCGATTGCTCTTTTAACAACTTTTTTAGATAGGTCAATGTTGGCATTGATTTCGACCAACGAATGCTGTTTCGTTGGTCGGCTGTCGATCGATCGGCTGATTTTATAACCGTGTATTCCGGCTTTAAGGCTGACCATACATGGTCGAATTTTGAAAGAATTTTCTTTTGAAAATCAGAAAATTCTTGCATTTTGTGATTCGATGGTGCCACCATTGATTTCGAACAACCAAGCCTTCAATTTTACCTCATGTTGCTACAGAAAAGAATTTTCGTCGCTGGGAATCTTCTTTTCTTTCTGGGAATTTTCTTTTCTTGCACTTGCGCATTTCTTTTTCGATTACATTTCTCGCGCGATTCTCCCATTATTGATTAGAAAATCGCTCCTTTTCGAAAAATTTCCAATGTGTCCGATTACTCACATTCGATGGCCGCACGAAAATCGGCTGTTGCTGCAGCCCACTAATGGTGCGAAATATGAACGAAAATTCTTAGATAAGATTTTAGAAAGAAAATTCTTTCGAAATTCGACCCATGTATGGCCTGCCTGAGACTGGCCATACATGGATCGAATTTCAAAAGACTTTTCGTTCGAATTTCACACCATTATTGGGCTGCAGCAAGGTGTAGAACACTCTGCTCCTCGACTTCTGCCAACTTTTCTGATTCAGATCACCTACAGTAGAAGAGGGAGGGCTGCCTGTGATCTTGTGAGACATCTGTGTGATTACAGAGGAACTTACGCTCATTTGTCTCCTTCCCCCCTCCGGTGCCACATTTGGCACCTTTCGGGGAGGGGGGGGTCCGGATACAGGTATCCTGTCCCCACTTCCGGGAGTCTCAGCCGCTTGACGTCACCGCTCGGCTCCCTCCTCCTTCCCCCCGCCGCCGGGCCAGTAGGAGAGCGCAGCGGGTTCCTCACCCATGTGCAGTAGGGACCTGCCATGAATGCTTCACTGCCGAGTTCCCTTACTGGTTATGGTGGTGGCAGCACCCGATAGCTGATGGAAGCAACCGCTGCGGTGCCACTGGACTCCAGGACAGGTAAGTGTCCTATTAAAAGTCAGCAGCTACAGTATGTGTAGCTGCTGGCTTTTAATTTTTGCAGCGGTGGGTGGACCTCCGCTTTCAGCATGACAATGACCCAAAACATACAACCACGGCAACAAGGGAGTGCCTCAAGAAGAAGCACATTAAGGTCATGGAGTGGCCTAGTCAGTCTCCAGACCTTAATCCTTTAGAAAATGTATGGAGGGAGCTGAAACTTCAAGTTGCCAAGCGACAGCCAAGAAACCTTAAGGATTTTGAGAAAATCTGTAAGAAGAGTGGACAAAACTATCTCCTGAGATGTGTGCAAACCTGGTAATCAACTACAAGAAATGTCTTACCTCTGTGCTTGCCAACAAGGGTCTCTTCACCAAGTACTAAGTCATGTTTTGCTTGGGGATCAAATACTTAATTTACTGAACTGCAACTGAATGTACTGAATTTATAACATTTGTATCATGTGTTTTTTCTGGATTTTTGGTTGATATTCTGTCTCGTATATTTAAAATACACCTATGATACAAATTATAGACCCTTAATTTCTTTGTAAGTGGACAAACTTACAAAATCTGCAGGGGATCAAATCATTATTTTCCCCACTGTATATGTTCTCTTTAAATATATTTGAAATTGCTGCTTTTGGCCTACATGAAGTAGACAAGACACAGCTTTGGGGGGGACCTTAGCAGTAGCTCTAATCTTCTGTTTTGGATCGCTGAGCAGGTTTGACACTTCCTGAGGCTCATTAGCTAAGTACTTGCTGACAAACCCATACTTAAATGAATAGGTTTACTTCTGCTTTATCAGTTTCATTTCCGGCACGTGTTGGGAATGTAACACTCCCATTGGTTGTGCTCTCAACCAAACCGTCAGACCATCCAATGGCTAATGTCATATCTGATCTCATGTGCAGCATCATGGCAGTTGAAGATTAAATAGAGGCCATGTGGCACCTTATAGGATTCACTAACACTAAACTGGTCAGGGGTATGTGGTTGCACAGGTGTTTACCTAAACCTTTTAACACATCTCTGTCTCCAGATCTCCAGACTGACACGTGATGTCTTGCTGGACACTAGTGCGCAACGGCGGACAATGAAGAGCCAAGCATGCCAACCTGGACCATCACAACATAAAGGTATTGTTTGTGGCACACAAGATAGTAGACACAACATTTGTTAGGTATTTTAAGTCAAACTGTGTTTGTGTTCCTGCTTTCAGAAATAAGAAGTCATCAATGGCAGCCTCCATGTTTCTCTCATCAAAGGTTTCCTTTAAAATCCCTGTACAATAGGAAGATGTGTAGAGAAGGCACCTTAAAGAAACTCTGTCACTTAGGCCCATTCAGTTTCTCTTGTAAAAAGAAATCCCTCATCCAATAACATTTACCTTCCCTGCTTCATCGTAGCTCTGAGTCCAAATCCTATGTAAGCTCTGTATCATGCCAGTGTTTGGACCTGGCAATTTACTGCTCAGGCCCAAGTTCTGAATACTGGGAGGAGGTCCTAAAAAAAACAAAAAACCCTCAGACGTTTAAAGTCTTTATTTTCTTTATAAAGCAGCCACAGCCTGAGTAGACAGGCTTATCACCTGCCAGCAGATGCAGGGTAGGACCTACTGGGGAAGTAGGAAGCAGTGCTCTCATTGCAGAGGTCCACCATGCTCCCTAATGAGCCAGAGCTCTGCAATAAGAAAAGCTCATACTTACCACTAATCAGAGAACTCTGGCAAGGTGAGAGACCACTTCTTCCCCACAGAGAGAAGGGGCCATCACTACAGAATACTGGCAGGGGACAGTCTGTTCTACTCCACGGCTGTAGCTTATTTTTTGAAAAGCACTGACACTGATTCAGCAAGGGACAAGTTAGACCTCTGCAAGAAGATCACTCCTTTCCCACAGAGAGCAATTGTCCTTCGCTACAGCATGCTGGCAGGAGACAGGTTTTTCTATACCACAGCTGTGGCTTATTTTTTGGGAAGCTCTAGCTCTGACTTGAGAGGCATGTTGAACCTCTAAAAGAAGAACATGGTTTCCCCACACAGAGCAGGAGTCCTTCCCTACAGCATGCTGGCAAGGGACAGGCTTTTTTACTCCATGGCTGTAGCTTATTTTTTTAAACTCACTGACTCTGACTCAGTAAGGGGCATACTGGACCTCTGCAAGACCACTGCTTTCCCACAGAAAGCAAGGGTCCTCTACTACAGTGTGCTGGCAGGGGGGAGGCTTCTCTACTCCATGGCTGTAGCTTATTTTTTGAAAAGCACTCACTCTGACTCAGCAAGGGGCGTGTTAGACCTCTGCAAAGAGACCACTGCTTTCCCACAGAGAACAAGGGTCCTTCGTTACAGCATGCTGGCAGGGGACATGTTTTTCTACTCCACAGCTGTGGCTTATTTTTTGGAAAGTTCTAGCTCGGACTCGGCAAGAGGAGACCACTACTTCCCCACAGAGAGCAAGGGTCCTTCACTACAACATGCTGGCAGGGGACAGGTTTTTCTGCTCCATGGCTGTGGGTTATTTTTTTTGGAAAACTCTGGTTCTGACTCAGCAAGTGGCATATTGGACCTCTACAAGGAGACCACTGCTTCTCCATCATGACCCAGGGTCCTTCTCTACAGCTTGCTGACATGAGACAGGCTTTTATACTCAACGGCTGTAGCTTTTTTTTTAAAGAAATGTTTTGGGGCTCGTGGGGGGGGGGGGGGGGGGGGTCAGAGTCTGTTGGAAATGGGTTATCTGACCAAAATATGGTCTCTCTGGAACTAAATCTGGCAGACTGGGGTGGTACTCTGCCCAGAATACAAAAAAGAAAACGAAAACCTGGGTTGTGAAATAGCACTCGTGTTCAACATGCTCAGCTTATCTTTGCTTATATCTGTCCTTGGTTCATTTAAAGACTGTCCTGTACTCTTTTAGGCCTCATTTACACAGGCATGCAATTATATGCATTTATAGGACATTTCTAAAAGTATATAAAGGAATGTAACTGTTGGTATAATATGTATTTACTTGCGTTTAGCAGTTTAATTAGGTTTAGAAAAAACTGAAATCTGTGCGTCCAGGGCCAGATTAGAAACTCTAAATGTTTAAATGTTTGTAAATGCATGTACATTTAAAAGCAGGAGAAATTGATTTGGGAAGCATAAAGTTTGTGTATAAATTTTTTGCAGATCAATTTGTCCTGCGTTTAAATAAAACAGACCTAGGAGACCATGTGATGTAAGTGAAGGCTTATTAGAAGAAAAAAAAAAGTCACTAGCGTTTGGTTCTCTGATTATATTTTGTCCTGTGTGCAGTGATTTGACATACACAGGGTTAATGATACAGTCTAGCAGTTTCAGCTTATCCTCTAAGTGTATGGAAAATGCAAGTCACATACACATTGACACGTGTGCCGGGCTTATGACGCACAGTGGTGTCAGCATCTCTACACCGGAACACAGCTGTGCAGCACATCCGCGATCATCAGGAAGCCTCATTCCTTGCCACACTCACTTGTTAACCCCTTTGAGGTGTTTGCAGGAAGGTGTCATATTCACAATGAAGCAATGACCAATATCATAGCTTGCAAATACAGTATGTCACAAAAGTGAGTACACCCCTCACATTTTTGTAAATAGTTTATTTTATTTATTTTATCTTTTCATGTGACATCACTGAAGAAATGCCACTTTGCTACAATGTAAAGTAGTGAGTGTACAACTTGTATAACAGTGTAAATTTGCTGTCCCCATAAAATAACTCAACACACAGCCATTAATGTCTAAACCGCTGGCAACAAAAGTGGGTACACCCCTAAGTGAAAATGTCCAAATTGGGCCCAAAGTGTCAAATAAGTTTATCTTGGTCTCATCAGACCACAGGACACAGGACAGGTTTCGGTAATCCATGTCCTTAGTCTGCTTGTCTTCAGCAAACTTTTTGCGGGCTGTTCTGAGTAGAACCTGTCCTGCTAAACAGATGTATGGTCTTGGCCACCGTGCTGCAGCTCAGTTTCAGGGTCTTGGCAATCTTCTTATAGCCTAGGCCATCTTTATGTAGAACAACAATTCTTTCTTTCAGATCATCAGAGAGTTCTTTGCCATGAGGTGCCATGTTGAACTTCCAGTGACCAGTATGAGAGAGTGAGAGCGATAACACCAACTTTAACACACCTGCTCCCCATTCACACATGAGACCTTGTAACGCTAATGAGTCACATGACACGGGGAGGGAAAATGGCTAATTGGGCCCAATTTGGACATTTTCACTTAGGGGTGTACTCACTGTTGTTGCCAGCGGTTTAAAGATTAATGGCTATATGTTGGGTTATTTTGAGGGGGCAGCAAATTTACACTGTTATACAAGCTATACACTCACTACTTTACATTGTAGCAAAGTGTCCTTTCTTCAGTGTTGTCACATAAAAAGACATAATAAAATATTTACAAAAATGTGAGGGGTGTACTGTACTTCTGATTTTATATTCTGCCTCTAATGGACCCCCCCACTTAGCTTTCTCCTTTCTGCAAAAAAGTGGGGAGTCTGTAATTAAAGACAGACTATTTCAACTACAGTTCTTAAAGTGTTTCTAAACCCCCAAACAAAAAATGAAATGTATATTTTTATTTATCATACATCACAGGACACAAAGCCACAGTAATTACTGTATGGATTATATGGCACCTTCAGGTGATGGACACTGGCACACCCTAGACAGAAAGTTCAACTTCCCATATAACCCCTCCCCTTACCCCGCAGTACCTCAGTTTTTTCGCCAGTGTCTTAGGTGTTGATCACGAGTAAAGATGTGCTGTGCTGAGCTCCGCTGGAGAAATCTTTGCTGGGGCAAGCCATGAAACCGGATCCATTCAAAGTGTCTTTTCAGGCCGAATTGAATGGTTTGCCTGTAACGCTTCTCTTTTTAGAGAGCTGGACCCCGGGATCCAGTGCTTTGTTTTTTTCAGCCATATTTCCTGGCGGGGTGCTTTACAGGTCCAGGGGTGTGGAACCCCCGATAAAAAGGGGCCCCGGTCCCTGAAGGTTTTTTTAACGGAGTCCACCGTAAGTGTTGAAGATTGGGTCTGTCTGATTTTACCACAGAACCCTGCAGTTAAATAAGTTAAGGGAGATTCCTAAGAAATTTTTCTAATTCTTGTGGGTTTTTTTCCTTTTTAATAAATGTCATGCCTAAAGTCGTCACCGGGGGCTGTCAAGAGCACATACCTGTTCCATGCTTGTCAGTCTTGCTCTGTGTCCATACAAGCTGCACGCTTCCTCCAGCCCAAGCCTCAGGTAAGACGTGGGAAGGGGTTTTTTTTCTTTCAAATGTCCCCTACTTGGACAGAGGTACCTCTTCTCTCCAGGAAGCAGAAGGAGCATGGGCCAGTCGGCGGTATGCCGCTCCCGCTGCCGCCGCCATTACGGTAGTTGTCCGTCCATCAAGCTCTCCTCCCCTCTTCCACCCCAGCCCCCCTCCACATGCAGTTAGAACAGAGCCCGATCGCACGGGAAAACAATCTTTTTTTTTTTTAAAAGTGGGGGGGGCGTGGTGGGAAGTCGGAGAAAGGGGGGGCGGGGCTTAGCGCGGCGTTGACGTGCCTCAGACGTACACAAACGTAGGGCTGTGTCTGCTATAAAGTGCAACTTTTTTCAGATGCATTCAGCTGACAGAGGGACACAGAGCAGACGGGGGCATGTGAGTGTTGTTGACTCAGGCATTCCCAGGGCATATTTATTTAGCATCAGGCTGAGCATTAATAGCAGCAACAGTTGCTGGACTATTTGCTCAGCAGTGGGTGCATTTTTTTTTGGTAGTACTATGCTTGGCACTATGACCAGAGGGAGAGGTACAAATACCTCAAAAGACAAGGGCACAAAGTGGTCGCCCTCAGGCTCTAAGGACCCTCCTTTTGCAACACCATCCCCCCCTAAGAGGCCTAGGGAGACTGGTCAGAGTGAACCATCGGGGTCATCAGGGGTTGCAATTGCTTCCGACAGTTCAGCCCCTGTCTATATTACTGAGGAGGTTTTTTCCTCAGCCATGAATGGATTGGAGGAAATATTAACGGCTTTAATCGCATCTCCACGGAGTGGAAGAAAACGCATTATGTCCCCTTCTACTACCCAGGATCCTCAAACAGAGGAACAGTGGGAGAGGGAAGATGAATCACCCTCAGGGGACCGTGAAGAGACTGATGACTCCTCTTCCGAGGGATCAAGTGGGGAAGGACCTTCTTCAGCTTCACAAGCTGAGAAATTGCTGGTGCATTCTCTTACTAAAATGGTCCGCTCCACATTTAAGCTACCCTTAACTGAGTCGATTGAAAAGCCCACTTCTTGTTTGGGTTCACTAAAACCTCCTCAGGCTTTACGTGCTTTTCCTGTCCATTCATTGCTGGAAAAGCTTATGAATTCTAGGTGGGATCACCCAGATAAGCATTTTTCCCCCCTAAAAAGTTTTCAACACTTTATCCTATGGAGGAAAAATTTACTAAGATGTAGAGTATACCAGCAATTGACGATGCTATATCCTCCGTGAATAAAAGTTTGACTTGTCCGGTTGACAATGCGCAAATGCTTCGGGATCCAACTGATAAAATATTGTAATTCCTGTTAAACATTTTTTCCTTGGCAGGTTCAGTGGCTCAACCTGCAGTGGCGGCAGTTGGGTTATGTCAATCTTTGAGAGACCATTTGAAACGGGTGCTCAAGGTTTTCCCTGAACAGCAGGCTCAGGATTTAGCCGAGCTGCCAGCGGCTTTGTGTTTTGCAATTAACGCAGAGATTCTATTCTTCAAAACTCTCGCCTTACACTTGGGTTGGTACATATGCGTAGAATCTTATGATTGAAAAATGTGGTCATCCGAAGCTCCATGCAAAAAACTCCTGGCTGGTTTTCCTTTCCGTGGTGAAAAGCTGTTTGGGGATGATTTGGACAAATATATCCAAAAGATATCAAGTGGGAAAAGTACCCTTTTGCCAATTAAGAAAAAGAGTAAACGTCCCTCATTTAAATGGGCTCTTTCTCCAGTGCCAGGGGCATCAGCCTCCAGGCAGTTGCGACAGCCTCCACCATCAGGTTCAAGAGGTAAACCTCAGGGTCAACCCCTGGGACAAAAGAAGTCCTGGGGAGGAAACCTACAAGACAGAGCGCTAAAGCCTCTTTATGAAGGGGCGCCCCCACTCGCTCGAGTGGGGGGAAGACTTCTGCAGTTCTCAGGGGTCTGGCAGGAGGAATTTGGGGACAGATGGGTGGTCTACACAATAGCTCTAGGTTACAAACTAGAGTTCCGAGAATTCCAGTCTCCTCGTTTCCTCTTGTCAAATGTCCTCAAAGATCCAGAGAAAAAGAAGTCTCTCTTTCAAGTGTTAGATCGACTTTTGTCGCAAAAAGTGCTCATGGTGGTCTCCATGGAAGAGCAGGGGTTGGGGTTTTATTCAAACCTATTCATGGTGCCAAAACCAAATGGAGATGTCAGACCCATTCTAGATCTCAAAGATCTAAACCAGTTCCTGAATATCCGCTCTTTTCGCATGGAATCAATCCGATCACTAGTCTCCATCCAACAGGAGAACTTCTGGCATCAATCGACATCAAGGATGCATACTTGCATGTACCTATTTTCCCCGCTCACCAGAAATATCTGCATTTTGAAGTAGAAAAACGTCATTTTCAGTTTGTAGCCTTGCCTTTCGATCTAGCTACTGCACCTCGGGTGTTTACAAAACTCCTGGCCCTTCCTCTGGCCAGATTTAGGACTCAAGGTATAATGATAACAGCATACCTAGACAAACTGCTATTGATAGACCGGTTGGTAGCCCGCTTGGACCAAAGTATGGTCACCTACCTGGAATACCTAGGTTGGGTCCTCAACCTAGAGAAATCTTCTTTAAAGCCAGTAAGAAGATTAGAGTACTTGGGTCTGGTTATAGATACAGTCCAGAAGAGGGTGTTTTTACCCCAAGCAAAGATCAGCGGCATAAAGGAGCTGGCTCAGGCGGTCAGGGCGAAGAAGGGTCCTTCTATTCGCCTTTGTATGAGGTTGTTGGGGAAGATGGTGGTTGCATTTGAAGCAGTTCCCTATGCTCAGTTTCATTCGAGACTGCTGCAAAACAGTATCCTGTCTGCCTGGGACAAGAAGGTCCAAGCACTAGATTTTACGATGCGTTTGTCGCCAAAAGTGCGCCGGAGCCTCAGTTAGTGGAGGATATCCGAGAATCTGCAGAAGGGGAAATACTTCTTACCAGTTACCTGGAAGGTGGTAACAACAGATGCCAGCCTTTCGGGTTGGGGAGCAGTCCTGGAAGAGGCGTCTGTCCAAGGGAAATGGTCCAAAACCGAAAGAACCTTGCCCATCAACATTCTAGAGATTCAGGCAGCGCACCTAGCCCTAAAGGCCTGGACATACAGGTTGCGGAATTCTCCTGTCAGGATTCAATCCGACAATGCCACAGCAGTGGCTTATATCAATCACCAAGGGGGCACCAGAAGTCAGGCAGCCCAGGGAGAGGTAGACCATAACCTAACCTGGGCAGAAAAGCATGTGCCGTGCATATCGGCAATCTTCATTCTAGGGGTAGAGAACTGGCAGGCGGACTACTTAAGTCGCCAGCAGTTGTTCCCGGGGGGAATGGTCCCTTCACCCCGACATCTTCCTGGCTATATGCCAAAGATGGGGGATCCCCGACGTAGATATGCTTGCGTCCAGGTTCAACAACAAAGTCGACAACTTTGTGTCAAGAACAAGGGATCCACTCGCATGCGGAACAGATGCGTTGGTGACCCTATGGGATCAGTTCTCACTGATTTATGCATTACCTCCTATTCTGCTGCCACCTCGACTTCTTCGCAGGATCAAGTGGGAAAGGAAGTCGGTAGTTCTTGTAGCCCCAGCGTGGCCCAGAAGATCTTGGTATGCAGAAATAGTAAAGATGGTGGTAGGAGCCCCATGGCCTCCCCTCAGATAGCATTGTTCTGGGACATCCCATACAGTAATTACTGTGGCTTTGTATCCCGTGATGTACGATAAAGAAAATAGGATTTTTATAACAGCTTACCTGTGAAATCCTTTTCTTGGAGTACATCACGGGACACAGAGGCCTCCTCCCTTCTTTCTGGTTACACGTGTATTGCTTTGCTACAAAACTGAGGTACTCACGGTAAGGGGAGGGGTTATATGGGGAGTTGAACTTCCTGTCTAGGGTGTGCCAGTGTCTATCACCTAAAGGTGCCATATAACCCATATAGTTAATACTATGGCTCTCTGTCTCGTGATATACTCCAAGAAAAGGGTTTCACAGGTAAGCTGTTATAAAAATCCTATTTTTCTTGGGAGTTCTTGGTTGAGGTGACTGCATTAGTTTCACCTTTTCAACTATACTTGGTGATCTTGCCAATAATGCAGCTTTGTCCTAGGGTGACAACGCTGACTTACCATACTGAATCTGTGGACAAACAGCATTATCTCCCTAGGACAGGAAGACACCACAAGAACACCTCCTCTCTCCTCATCTCCATAACATGGAGGGGGGGGGTTCTAGTCCATAGATTGAACATTGTAACTGATAAGAGTGCTTAAAGTTATGTCCCCAGAGGTGTCCCAGAGCCTCAGTTGGTGTTCGGTATCCAGGAATCTGCAAAAGGAAAGATCCTTCATACCAGTTATCTGGAAAGTGGTAGCGACAGGTTGGGGAGCAATACTGGAAAAGGGACAGTGGTCCAGAACCAAAAGAGCCTTGCCCATCAACATCCTAGAGATTCGGGCAGCGCGTCTGGCTCTGATACCCTGGATATTCAGGTTACGGGATTGTCCTGTTAGGATCCAATCCGACAATGCCACAGCTGTGGCCTATATCAATCGCCAAGGGGGCACTAAGGGTCACGCAGCTCAGAGAGTGGTGGACCATATCTAGCTTGGGCGGAAAAGGATGTTCCTTGCCTATCGGCAGTCTTCATTCCTGGGAGTAGAGAATTGGCAGGCGGACTACTTGAGTCGACAACAAAAAACTGGCCACTGCCCCCACCTATAACTGGCCTTCATAGCAAGGAGTACATGGAAGGCCATATACTTGTAAGACAAAAACAATTCCATAGCTCAACTCACCAACCAGTCTGCTGACCAACCAAAGTAACCTGCCTAACCGTCTGTTAAAAGCAGGGGTTTAGTTAGCACTATATGTGCTAATGTGTGCTAACTAAACCCCTGCTTTTAACAGACGGTTAGACAGGTTAATTTTGTTGGTCAGCAGACTGGTTGGCGAGTTGAGCTATGGAATTGTTTTTGTCTTACTTGAGTTGCCAGCAGTTGTTCCCGGGGGAGTGGTCCCTTCTCTCCGACATCTTTCTGGCTATATGCCAAAGATGGGGGATCTCGGACGTAGATCGTTTGGCGTCCAGGTTGAACTTTATGTCAAGGACAAGGAACCCACTCGCATGCGAGACAGATGCGTGGTGACCCCATGGGGTCAGTTTTCACAGATTTAGGCATTTTTCTCTATTCAGTTGCTGCCACGGCTTCTTTGCAGGATCAAGCTGGAAAGAAGGTCAGTAATTCTTGTAGCCCCAGCATGGCCCAGAAAGTCCTGGTATGCAGATATCGTAAAAATGGCAGTGGGGGACCCATGGACACTTCCACTGCGTCCAGACCTACTCTCTCGGGGGGGGCGATATTCCATCCTACCTTCCAAACTCTAAGTTGAAGCCCACATTCTGAAGAAACGTAGTCTCTCCGGGTCAGTGATTTCTACATTCATTAATGAAGCCGGCTTCCAGAGTCATATATTATAGAGTCTGGAGGGCTTATGTTTCCTGGTGTGAATCCAAGGGTGGCACCCTCGGTAGTATAACATAGGTAGAGTTATTTTTTTTTTTTCTACAAGTACAAATGAAGGTGGCCTTGACTACTGTTAAGGGCCGAGTCTCTGCTTTGTCTGTCTTATTTCAAAGACTGCTTGCTTCGCATTCTTTGGTCCGGGATTTTTATACAAGGGGCAATGCCGCTTATTCCGCCAGTTAGATCACCCTTGAACCCTTGGTACTTGAACTTAGTTTTTGTTGGTATTGCAAAAACAGTTCTTTTGAACAGTTACAGCATACTCCCTTGGTCCTTCGGACAAGGAAATTAGTGTTTCGGGTTGCTATATCCTCTGTTAAAAGGGTATCGGAGTTGGCTGCTCTTTCCTGTAAAGAGCCATATTTAATTATTCATGAGGACAGGTTCGTGTTGGGTCCTCACATAAATCTACTATGTGTTTCTCAGTCTTACAATACACAGGATATTTAGTCTTTAACCATGGTCATATGCAGCTAATCTTTAGTGATTTGACACTGGGAAATAAGAAAGCTGCCGGGACATCCACCTATCCCTCTATAACTCCTTCCACTCTCAGCTAGCCTCAGTTTTTTGCTAGTCCACATCTCTTTACCAAAATTAGCTTACCTCTTTCAATCAAGATTCCTGGCCACACCATAGCTTCTGTATCTCCTTCTACAGCTTCTGGAATGGTCGACTCCTCAACTGATCTTTGGGGGACTGTACCCAGACCCCACTTGGTTGAAAATGTAGGGCCGGGCACTGCATGGGTGCTCACCTTGGCATATTGTGTATCATGTTTAGTTAGTCACAGGGAGCTTATATATGTCCAGGGCCATGGTCTGCCAGTGATGCAACCCTGAACCTGAATACCCTTTCAAGTGAATGCCCCCTTTATAGGGCAAAGCCAGGATGTGTTTAATCCGTAACATCCTGCCCAAAGTGCAAAGATATCTGCTTCAGTAAATGCAGGGCCCATAAATTATATCCCAGGGTGCAGGCCCTTCTATGCCTAGGCTTTAGTGGAGCATGGGCTTCATCACCTTACCGTAAATAGTTTATTGCAGCCATGGAGTAAGAGGACTGCCAGCTGTTTAAATTTGGCAACATTTTCCTGGTGGTTTGTTTCTTACACCTGGAGCTACTTCATTATTTCCATTGGAACACCACCAGTGATCTCTGGATGCCTACCTGAGTTCAGCAGCCTAGAGTGCCTGGCACAGAAAGCTTTCCCCTTCCCTCTTTACAGCTGCACCGCACATGGCAGATCACAAGGGCAGGATAAGTGGTCAGTTGGACTTGCTAGGTCAAACTCCACACTTGGCTCGAGGAGGATGGTGGTAGTCTATTTACACAGGACCCTGGTATTCTCTGTTCATACTATTGCCCCAGGCTGCTTCCCTGCCTTCCTGTGGCCACACAGCCTTCCTCCTACTTATCTAGGGAGCAATTTTCTGCCACAGTGTTTGATTGTATGGGCAGGATTTAAGTTCTTTTGTGTTTCAATGGTTTTTATTGAAAGTTTCAAAACATTTTTAACATTTAGGTTTAAACTGTATACCATATCTCAGTATAATTATACAGTGTGCCTTTCTAGAAAAGTGAATTATTATCTTCTGGGCCTGCACATTGGTTACTGCGTATTGCTCCAATTCAGAAAAGGATAAAATAACACAACCGAGTAACGTTTCCGTAGTCTAAAAGGTAACTATGAATATCCCCTGGTTTCCCTGTCCCTCCACTACTCTGCATACAGGAGAGGGGGGGGGGGGGGGACCAAGACCATAGGCAATTCCAGAAAAAGAAAAGTTAAAGAATGAAAGTAAGAAGAAAATAATATCAGAGAGGGAAGTGCACTCCCTAAGATTAACTTGGTCAATCCCTGAGATCTCACAAGGGATCAGACAAGTATTTGATCGAGCGTTCCCAGATCTTATCAAACAGGGGTCGTTTGTCCTGTAGGATCGCCGAAAGGCGTTCATTTACCATGATCCATGACAACTTATTTTTTACCAGGTCGAAAGGGATCGTGGGTGTCTTCCATGATCTGGCAATTGCTTTTCTGGCTGCCTTTAAGATAAAGGCTACAAGTTTCCCTGCCTGTTTAGGTGTGCCTTCTACCGGGCATCCCAGAAGAGCTTGTTCCGGTGATTAAAATAAATTCATCTGTGTAAGTGAGATGAAATTATAAAGGCGGATTCAAAAACTTTTCACCTTGGGGCAGGACCACCATATATGGAACACCATGCCTTCCAAACTGCATCCCCAAAAAGCAGGAGGGAGAGGCCCCTGGGACAAACAAAACTATTCTCGTCCGTACCATATACCATCTGAGCAAAACCTTGTAAGTTGCTTCAATCAATGAAGTATTTATATATGATTTTGACGCACACTGTGACATTGTGGACCATTCTTCAAGAGCAAATGTCTCCCTATGTCTTGCTCACACTTCTCCATGAAGAACAATTTTTAAGGAGTAGAGAATTTTAGTTCTTTTGGAGGCCATAGATAACAAGTCAAATTTGAGCCCCTCCAGTCCCCCCTCCTGGGTCAGTCTCTGACTTTGCCAATGCTGCAGACATGCGTAGTGAGGAGGTTGATGAGGAAGATTCCCACCTCTCCTTCTGAGCAATCCAATCAGGATGAGCCTTCTGGAACAGTTTGATGCCAGGTCCAGGGAAAGTTGGGCCATTGCATTGCACACTCTGGTGAATCTGTAGGATTAGTTCCTCCTGATCTATGCATTTCCGCCTCACCAGCTTCTCCCTTGTCTGCTCAAAAGGATCAAGATGAAGGGCATTCTAGTGATTCTTATTGTACCATACTGGCTCAGGAAAATATGGTACTTGGACATACTCAGACTCCAGGCAGACGTTCTGTGGGCCCTTCCGGAGACCTTCTGTCTCAAGGACTGATCCACCATCCTGCTTCTTGTTCACTGACTTTAATGACATGGCTGTTGAAGCCAAGGTACCAAGGTTTATTTTTTGTTGATTAAAGTTTATGTTATCATCTGTATATTATAGATTTGGGGGAGAACTGCATTCTAATGTTATATATATATATATATATATATATATATATATATATATATATATATATATATATATATATATGATTAGAGGTGTAAAAAACACTTGAAAGTGCAAGCTGCAGAAGAGATATAGGCACCTAATAAGCATTTTGTTTGTGCAAGAGTTTTATCATTGTATATAAGGTAAGCTAAGGCCTCTCCTTAATCCTCTGCCCATAGATGTAAGGTGTAATTAACCATTGCAGTGATGGGAGCCCCATTGCAAGAGTGTATTTTTTTTTTCATGATGTTGGGCTTTCAGCTGACCATACGATTTACAATCTCCTTTAGATTTATCATAAACTATGTAGTGCAAGGGTCTGCCTGATTTTAAATTAAAGGTCCAGTTCAGTTTATTTTTTCTAAAATAACAAACATGTCATACTTGCCTTCTCTGTGCAATGGTTTTGCACAGAGCAGCCCCCCGATCCTCCTTGCAGGTCTCCCACCAGTGCCCCTGGCTCCTCCGCCTTTAGAGTGCCCTCTCTAGCTGACCGATTTCTGGGACGGTGTGGGGGGGTACCTTCGCTGTTCTATAGATACACATTGTGCGGCTCAGCCCCTCCCTCGACTCTCTCGTCACTAGATTTGATTGACAACAGTGGGAGCCAATGGCTTCTGCTGCTCTCTCACAGCCCATTGAGGAGGGAGAGAGCAGCACCAGACTAAGATTGGGCTCAGGTAAGTTATTAGAGAGGGCTGGTGGGAGGAGTTGCACCTAAAAAGATTTTTAACCTCAATGCAGAGAATACATTAAGGTGAAAACCATTTAGCCTTTAGAACCACTTTAACTGAAGGGTTTATTTACGTATGTCCTCCCAAAGCTTTGATAAATCTAAATGGAATCATACCAAGATTGTGCAATTGGGTTGTATAGTATATGGCCAGCTTTAGAGTCAGGCAGGTTGCAATCCCCTGAACGGTGTATGTCTTGCAATCCAGGGCCTCCCCAGGCACATACAAATGGATTTGAGGATTAATAAACTTAATTCACTTTGATAGTATTGTGGGGTCACATTCATTCAGCTGATATGTACACTATAGCACTGGTATGCAGTTTGCAGACATGTCTGGGTTTTCCAGTCACACTACTTTACTAATCCTGGCTAAACTTTAATGAGTTCTGTGTACCAAGCGGATTAGCAGAACTGTGTGTGTCAACAATAATGGAAAATACGGCAAGACACCAAGGCTGGGTTCGCTTAGCGTGTCTCGAGGCTAGGTTTACCCAACACAATCTCAGGGAAATGTGGTATTGCTAAATAATTAAATCTGCAGTTTTTCATATAGCGTATTGAAGAAGTTGAAGTAAATTATTTTGTGCCCCGATGATCATTTTGGGAATTTGATACAAATATGATCAGGTGCAACATAACGCAGAGAGAATAAATAAAACTCTGACATTTGATTACGAAAAGTTCAACTCCATCTTCAAGTGACCCTGTCCTTGAGAAACCTTGCACAAGCCAGCATTGATTGTCTAGAGGTACGTTGACTGCAACTGCTGACCTCATTTGGAAAATGCCTGGTTCCCATGCTGGTCCTCTGGCTTTAGTACACTGGGCACATGGACAGAAAATGAGAAAGTAGCCAGTGAGTTTAGAGCTCCTACTTTTTAAGTTCCCAAAAAGAATATTTTAGTTATAGATGGCGTTTGTTCAGATGAAACAGCCCCTGGGGTCATGGATACTCCAACAGCAAGATGTCACTGCTATCATTCCATCTTTTTAGGTCAATATAAAATATTGCATACTAATGTTTTGTATTCCTCTTCCAGCCAGAAGGTGGAACTGTTGTCTTGTTGAGACTGTTTAGCAGTTTCTTGGGAAAAGCCTGTTATTTGCAGAGCTCTATAGCTCAAGCTGCAGTTTACACATAACTGAATGACTCATCGCAGTGACTGCAACCTTGTCAAAAGGCTTCGTTTCTGTTACAATTTTTTTTATTAGTTATAAAAGTGTGGATAACGACACCCACACAGCGGTTAGTATAACCCATCTGATAAGAATAACAATGAAAGTCAGAGTAAACATAAACAGGTAAATAGGTAAGCATTCAGGACCTATTTGAAGGTAAAGCTAAAGGGCCCTTTGGACACCAGTACTTGTGTATAAATGATGGTCGATGGAAATAGGTCTTTATAAAGAGAGTGGGAAGAGTGGGAGAGGGAGAAAAGAGAAGAGAGATTGGGAGAAGGAAAGAAGTCCATGCAAGGGAGGAAAGGGAGAAACATAGGCTGGCCTCCAAAGGATTAAAGCGGAGTTCCACCCAAAAGTGGAACTTCCGCTCATTGTACTCCTCCCACCCTCCGGTGCCACATTTGGCACCTTTCGGGGAGGAGGGGGGATAGGATTCCTGTCTTTCACAGGTATCCTGTTCCCACTTCCGGGAGCCTTAGCCGCGGGTATTGACGTCACCGCCGGGCTCCCTCCTCCTTACTCCAGGACAGGTAAGTCCTATTATTAAAAGTCAGCAGCTGCGGTATGTGCAGCTGCTGGCCTTTAATTTTTGCAGCGGTGGGCGGAACACCGCTTTAAGATAGAAGTCGGGATATAACGACAAAATAGGGGGGGATAGGTAGAGTAAGAAAGACGCACCAAATACCTTCCCCATGTGTCAGGGCCAAATAAAGAGTTATGCAGTGCCTTGAAAAAGTATTCACACCCCTTGAAATTTTCCACATTTTGTCATGTTACAACCAAAAACGTAAATGTATTTTATTGGGATTTTATGTGATAGACCAACACAAAGTGGCATATAATTGTGAAGTGGAAGAAAAATGATAAATGGTTTTCAAATTTTTTTACAAATAAATATGTAAAAAGTGTGGTGTGCATTTTTATTTAGCCCCCTTTACTCTGATACCCCTAACTAAAATCTAGAGGAACCAATTGCTTTCAGACGTCACCTAATTAGTAAATAGAGCCCACCTGTGTGTAATTTAATTTCAGAATAAATACAGTTGGTCTGTGAAGCCCTCAGAGGTTTGTTAAAGAACCTTAGTGAACAAAAAGCATCATGAAGGCCAAGGAACACACCAGACAGGCCAGGGATAAAGTTGTGAAGAAGTTTAAAGCAGTGATAGGTTAGTAAGTAGGAATTCTTGGTAGTAGTATCTATACATTTATTGATATTAGTGTGTTGATTGAACTGTGGAGTGATAGCTGGTCTTTCACAGTTTTTATTATTTATTTTGTATGGTAGTCTATTTTTTTTATAAATAATAACGCAGGGTTTTTGTACTAAATCAAATTTGAATAAAGCTGACTTTGCAGCGGCATCTTTAGATAACACATAGTGCTCTAGGAATCTTTTGCTGGCTTCACATCTATGCATTAAGAACGTTGAAACACCCATTAAAATAAATAAATGAATGCGCATGAAAATGTGTGTTGACAAGAGTTATAACACACGTTGTAATTAGGGATAAGCAGTAAAACTTTTCTAAAATTTGCAGGCCCATTGACTTCAAAGTATTTTGATAACATTTTCTCAAAATCAATTTGGTCAAACTGTATATATTTCCCTTAGATACAATTTCAGCTAAAATGCTTTGGAGTCAGCATGGGAGTGAATTTTGGTTTCCTATCACATTTTCAAAAAGTAGAAACCGTCCACCAAAACTGTAACAGTTATACACCCGTCATTCTATTTGTGACCCCCTAGAGCAGGGGTCTAAAACTGGCGGCCCTCCAGCTGTTGCGAAACTACAAGTCCCATCATGCCTCTGCCTGTGAGAGTCATGCTTGTAACTGTCAGCCTTGCAATGCCTCATGGGACATGTCGTTTCACAACAGCTGGAGGGCCTCCACTTTGAGACCCCTGTCCTAGAGCTTCTCCTTTTAACACATTTCGCTCGTTAAGAGGTGAGTCATAAGGGTTGATTTACTAAAGGCAAATAGACTGTGCACTCTACAAGAGGAGTTGCTCCAGAACTCTGTAAGGCCCCTTTCACACTGGGGCGGTGGGGGCGTCGGCGGTAAAACAGCGCTACATTTAGCGCTGTTTTACCGTCGTTTTTGCGGCTGTATTCGGCCGCTAGCGGTGCGGTTTTAACCCCTGGCGGCCGAAAAAGGGTTAAAACCGCTCGAATAGCGTGGCTATAGCTGCGGTATAGCCGCGCTGTCCCATTGATTTGAATACACCGCTCCTTCACCGCTCCAAAGATGCGGCTTGCAGGAGTTTTTTTCTTCTCCTGCCAGCGCACCGCTTCAGTGTGAAAGCCTTCGGGCTTTCACACTGAACAAACAGCAGCGGCTGTTTTGGGTCGGTTTGCAGACTATATTTTTAACGCAATAACGCCTGCAAACCGCCCCAGTGTGAAAGGGGTCTTAATGAGCAGAAGCTCTGCTGACTTCTATCATCCAATCATGTGCGAAAATGCTGTTTTTTTTATTCTCCTTGCTCGTGATTGGGTATTCTTTGCAAAGTGAAGCTTTACCTCATTTACTAAGCTCTGCAGAAACTGTTCTTGCAGAGTGCAACTTTGCAAAGTGCACAGTCTGTTTGCCTTTATTAAATCAACCGCATAGAGCCCTACATTTTTTTTTTTTTGTGCAAAGATTGTATACATATAATAAAATAGGCATAAAACATCAGTTTAAAAACATATACACTTAAAAAAAACAAATTACATAAACTTAACCCTTTAAAGAGACCCTGCCCTCTTCTGGGGTCCCATGGCGGCGCTGGTGGCTCCTCCCCGCATCGAGTGCCCATGTTGGAGAAACGCTCTCCTTGGTGGACACCCTTGCGGGCACGCTCCCGAGTCCCACATCTGTGTCAATTCACACAGAATGCAAGACTCGGCCCTGCCCCACGGCACCGCATCATTGGGTTTGATTGACAGCAGAGGGAGCCAATGGCTGCGCTGCTTTCAATCTATCCAATCAGGACACGAAACACCAGCTAGAGATGGTGTGCTCATTCCCGGACAGAGGATGACAGCATCCAGGTAAGTAAAACTGGGGGGTTGCAGCACTAAAAAAGGTTTTTCACCTTAATGCATAGAATGCATTAAGGTGAAAAACCATGAGGGTTTACAACCCCTTTAAAAAATGCAGGTAAAATCACAGAAAGGTCAAGTACTTTAAATGCTTACTTGCATTGCTATTTTCTTTCCATAAATATTTTTTTTTTTTGTTGGCATGCAATGTGCTTTAAACCTGCTAGCAAATTTGATTATTCCAGGGAGAGTCCATTGCTATCACAGACCCCTCCCTCCTAGCAAGTCATAGTCCTCCTCCTCTTCTGGGTGTGTCTAATTATTTTCTTTGCTGGCCCAGCTCCTCTGCCCCTCCCCTCACCTCCTTACATATCCTTTTATGTAACTGCTGGTGAGGAGCAAAGGGGAATACTATAGAGTCATCGAGTGACATCTGGATCTGCTGTCATCACATTCAAGATTTCAGTTTTTGGATGTCTATGCAAGGGAGGCTTTTACATTTGTATAAAGTATGCTCAATGCACATAAAATCTTATGGGTAGAGTTTTGTTGAAATTGATGGTGATAGGGTTCCTTTAGTGACATATGTACGAGTCTAAATTCTCATAGAATAGAAGCGTCATTCAAGTGCGATGTTTGCAGTCTGTATCTTATTGTTGTGCCTACATCGTGTTATTCTCTACATAATAATTATTGGATCTTGTCAATATTTAACATAAATTAATCAAGAAGCTACATTCTTAAATGATTCTATAAATTACATGTGACAGGCAGATGCTGTGACACCATCTCTTTGTCAGATATCACATCCACTCTGTATTTTCAACTCAATTAGAACAATTATAGAACAATGACATTAAAATGATGCGTTAAGAGGTAGTATTCGCTTCTAATTCTGACATGCGATTAGGTGGCTTGAATAATGTTTTGTGTTTTGCTTTCTAGGTGTGTTGTTCACCAGTGCCTTGTGCCAGACGACGTGCCTGCTTTTTCCCGCCGTTGCGCTGCAGGGGTCTTCACCAGCATTTATTCAGGGGCTAGAGAAGCTGGCTGAGAAGGAGTTCCGTGTCACAGGGGTGCGGCTTACCGTGTTTGACCAATCACAGGCTCAGATTGTGGCGGAATTATACAGAACAAAGGATAGCTGGTCATCAGAGGTATGTCTTTATTTTTATGTATGAGCTACTCATCTTAAAGTGATATTAAAGGATACCAGTGGGAGCTGGTGCTTACATTTTTTTTGGGGGCACAAACAAACTTAAAAATACTGAACCCCCCCCCATCAATTGCAGTCACACTGTGCCCATCAAATACAGCCACTGTCCCCATCAATTGCAGCCATTGTGCCCATCAAACGCAGCCACTGTGCCCATCATATGCAGCCATTGTGCCCATCAAACGCAGCCACTGTGCCCATCATATGCAGCCATTGTGCCCATCAAACGCAGCCACTTGTGCCCATCATATGCAGCCACTTGTGCCCATCATATGCAGCCACCTGTGCCCATCATATGCAGCCACCTGTGCTCATCATATGCAGCCACTTGTGCCCATCATATGCAGTCACTTGTGCCCATCATATGCAGTCACTTGTGCCCATCATATGCAGCCACCTGTGCCCATCATATGCAGCCATTGTGCCCATCATATGCAGCCACTGTGCCCACCGAGCCCCCCACTCGTGGCTCTGGCAGCACCCAACCCACACCCCCCGCACGTCTCTGGTGGCAGCCGCGAGCCCACCCTATTTTGAAGCCTATTAGAGCCTCTGATCACCCCCGCCATAGGAATCCATGCATCTGGCGTCCTGAAAAGGGCCAGGCGCATGGTTGGGGGGGCAGCGCCAATGCACCCACAGTGCACGGGCCGCCACTGAAGGATACATTGTTTTTCTCTTTTTCAAATGCTGCTGATCATACCTTACCAAAAATATTGCTCCTTGATTTCATAACGTTTTCCTTCCTGTCTGTATCAGATGGTCCCTCCAGGGCTAGCTGTGAAATCAGGTTAGAGGACGGCTCCTTTGCCTTGTAGGGTACTATGGAGCACGCTCCCAGCTGGCACCTACAGACGTTTCATGCGTCCACAGAAAGAGACAGGTGGGCGTCAAACCATTCCCTTGATAGGCATCAAACCATTCCCTTGCCCACCCCTTCCTCTCTCCTCCCTGTGTCTATGCTGTCCCTTCTGAGCAGTGCATGTGAGATATTCAGGGCCTACGCTCCCCTACCTGGAAGTTAGAGCAAGCATCACTGTAAAACCTGGAGTCAGCCGTGGCCTGCAGATAGCTGGGAAAATGCTAATTACTGTACAGGGCAATGTCTAATAAGGTGTTATTAATGTATTTAATACAATATATGACTTTTAGTAACTGGGCAGAGAATACTGACCTTGCTCCCTTGTACTATTTCCCGGTACTGTGAGACCTGGCTTTGATCATGGGGTTGGGGCTTATTTCTGAGGAGGAACAGCATTTTTACTACTTTACAAGGGTAAAGAGAACTATTTGCAAATGAGCATTTGTAATAATCTCAATGTCCACTCGTAGGTCTTGTTCAGATCAGTGGTGGACCTTGCCACCCATCTGAAAAGTGAGCCATGGCAGAATGCTTTTTGACAGGTCACCTCCTTGCCTCCTGTTTAAGCCTCAACATCGTAAACCATCATGTGCCCCCTCAATACACTTGAATGGTCATGTTCAGCAGTGATACTGCTTGCCGAATGCAGTAGGGGTTTATCTTTTGCAGTGGTTGTGGGATATAAACAGCCCTGAGTGGCTGCATGTCCTTTTTTTTTAGGTAGGTGGTCTACACAAAGGTGGCCAACTTGGTAGAGGCAGGGCTTTGCTTCCTCGTTCAAACCTCTAGCAAGGAGAACAGTTATGACACACAGTAGTGACATCACCAAATCTCACTCCAAATCTCAAGTGACTAGCAGTCAGAGGCAGCAGTGCCTTAGATTTCACACTGCAGATGTAGGCACAGGAGTGCCTAGGCACCCTCACTTTCCAGGAAATACACAGCTATTCAAAGGAATTCCAGACAAAATGAACATTTTTCAGGGTTGTGCTTGGGTGCAAAACTTTAGATTCTCCCTGTAGCATAGAAAATCTTCTTTTTTTTAATTTTTTTTTTTTTTTAATTTTAATCAAATAATCTTTAATTTTTGAGTGCAGGACCACTTCAGTGTTTCCTTCTCCCCTTCATGTGGCATTGTTTAGGCCTGGCTATTGGCCACTCTTTAAACTGTTATAATAGTGCAGCTCTGCTGGTCAGGAATAGCTATTTGTCCCATTGTTTATCTGTAATCTCTTCCACAAGGAGAGACACTTCTGCTCTAAAAGTTGTCTTTAAAGGCAAAACTTTTTTTTTAGTTTTGGATAGAGTGGAGAAGGATTAGAATGCCTTTCAGTTTGTATTTCTGTCCGTGTTCCTGTTAAGAAATTCACCCTCTCTATTGGTCCTGTTTACCATTATGATTGAAAGTGAAAGTAAAAAAAATGACCCAAATTTTGGATTGTCCCCAGAAAAGTAATAGAGGGGAAATCTTCCAATGGGGACACTAGTTCTGGTGACCTGGAGGTCCCCAAAGAATTCCCTTAATTTGCAGGGATTTCCTCTTACTTCCTGTTTGGCTATGGGACAGGAAGTGAAGGGAAATCTCGACAATGGGACACAGATGACGGGAATTTTTTTTTTTAACAGGGGTTATAACCCTCCCTTAATCTATCCAAAATGGAGAAAAAAAAAAGGTTTGACTATAGTTCTACTTTAAGATCCCTTAGAGGCCATCTTATCTCCAGACAGCAAATATGTTTTCTTGGTTGCTGTGGCAGAGGTAGCATTGCTAATACTTTCGAATAACAAAGGTGCTGTCTGGATTACAGGAAAGAAATTTAAAGGCTGCTCGTAGTGCCATTAAGAGATGCTCTTAGCGCCATTAGGAGATGCTAGTCTTCATCAGGCTTTAACAGAGGTCCGCTAGTGCATTCTGTCATGATTCTATTAATCATGACAGAATGGCCCGAAACATGTTGGTTGTTTTTAATTGCTTTTAGATCCTTAGATTAAATTAACTTTTGTAACAGATGCCCCTTACACATCCAAACATTTAAAGTGGTTGTAAAGGCTTTTTTTTTAAAAAATAACTAGCATGTCTATACTTACCTGCTCTGTGCAATAGAATTGCACAGAGCAGCCCCGATCCTCCTCTTATTGGTTCCCCCAGCCAGCGCTCCTGGTTTCTCTTCTCTTCCTGGTGCAGTGATTTCCTTGCTGCATTGTCATACTGTGTATTGATGTGCTCATGTATGCTGAGGAGGAGGGTTATCAGCATTGTCACTATTGATAGCTTTCCCCCTCCTTGCCAGAGTAAGATGTGTATCTGCTAGGGCCTTAAGAAGGGATCCATAAAATCACTTGGGGTGTCCCCCTGGATCCTTTCTCTTGGATTCAGTGGAGTGAAGACTTTGACGGCCCTTGTGATGACATCACTGGGGCCAAGAAGAGGATTTGTTCCAAAAATAGGCGAGTTAAGAAATTTAAGCAAACGTACATTTTTTTTTTGTGGGACATGAGTACTTATTTGGTGGTTCTTACTCCCACTTCTTCAATTGTCTGCTCAATTCCCCCTCCTGCTGGCATTCATCACATCACACATCCCAGGGGGCTACTGAACTATCTCTTGGTAGTCCAGATCTCACGCATGCGGTGTAGGGGCCAGCTGTGAGTGATCTGTAAGTAACAGCCGCATCCCAAATACAAGATTGTGACGTTAAGGATCAGAAACCCTTCGAAGAATCACTTGCATAAGACTATGGTGGACTTGATGGGCTGGTAAGTATTGTATGTCTTTCTTCAAAGTCAGCAGCCACAGTACTTGAAGCAGCCGACCTTTAATTTTCCCATAACCGGGGAAAGTTCCTCTTTAAATGTTACGTTTTTAGATATTGCAGCTATATAGACTTACATATGAAGGGTTGATATTGTCCTTATTTAGCTTCCCTTGCTGTGTCTGAGCATGCAGACCATTGTAAAGGGAACTGTATTGCACTGTATTGCTGTGAAAAAGAGGTCACTTTCATCCTTTCCTGTGTTTTCTTTTACCATTGAAGAGCCACTTTATACAAATTACATAATGTTCATTAACTGGATTATATAAAAGTATTTTAAGGACTCACATGGATAAATATGGCAGAATTCCAGATTATCAGAACTGAACATATTTAAAAAGCCTCTCTTTCCCTCTAAGGGCTGTTTATGTAAAGCAGTGCAAACTTTACCGTATGTACAGTAACTGTAAATCCATTTCAGTATGTTTGGTATCATGCATCACTGTACTGTATATACTTTCTTTAAGCAAATATTTTAGGGGGGAATCTATTTTGAAGTTTCTTACTCAGAGATCCTGCCAGTAACAGCACTTCCTGTTTCAGGCTGACAGCGCTATGCCACCACATTTCAATTTGCATCAGTGGTGTCAGCCGGTTGTCTATGCTCCTTTACTATTACAGGCAAAGTTAGTGTTCTGATAACAGGTCTGATGGGGGTTGGTGTGAGGATTACGGGACTAATGTTGGGGTTACATTGAAAGGAGAGTTAGTGTTAGGATCCCAGGGATGGTTATTGTTAAAATTATGGGGGGGGGGGGGGGTAGTGTTATGCCCCGTACACACGGTCGGACTTTGTTCGAACATTCCGACAACAAAATCCTAGGATTTTTTCCGACGGATGTTGGCTCAAACTTGTCTTGCATACACACGGTCACACAAAGTTGTCGGAAAATCTGATCATTCTAAACGCGGTGACGTAAAACACGTACATCGGGACTATAAACGGGGCAGTGGCCAATAGCTTTCATCTCTTTATTTATTCTGAGCATGCGTGGCACTTTGTCCGTCGGATTTGTGCACACACAATCGGAATTTCCGACAACGGATTTTGTTGTCGGAAAATTTTATCTCCTGCTCTCAAACTTTGTGTGTCGGAAAATCCGATGGAAAATGTCCGATGGAGCCCACACACGGTCAGAATTTCCGACAACACGCTCCGATCGGACATTTTACATCGGAAAATCCGACCGTGTGTACGGGGCATTAAAATTACAGGAAGGGTTAGTGTTACAGGGAGAGTTGGTATTAGGATTAAAGGGAGGGTTATTGTGTGAGATACAGGCAGGGTTAGTTTTAGGATTATTGGGAGAGTTACTGTTGGGGATTGTTAGTGTTAGGAATTGTTTTTTTTTATTGTTAAGATTATATGGACGGTTAGTGTTAGGATTACAGGGAAGGCTAGTGTTATGCCGTGTACACACGAGTGGAATTTCCGTCAGAAAAAACTTGGATGGTTTTTCCGACGGAATTCCGCTCAAGCTTGCCTTACACGGTCACACAAAAGTTCTCTGAACGTTCAACCGTCAAGAACGCGGTGATGTACAACACTACGACGAGCCGAGAAAATGAAGTTTAATGCTTCCGAGCATGCGTTGAATTGTTTCCGAGCATGCATGATTTTTTACGCGTCCGAATTGCATACAGACGAACGCATTTTCTGATAGGAACTTTTTCCGACCTAAAAATAGAGAACCTGCTCTCAATCTTTTGCTGGCTGGAATCTGCCAGCAAAAGTCCGATGGAGCATACACACGGTCAGAATTTCTGACCAAAAGCTCACATCCGACTTTTGCTGGCGGAATTTCTGATCATGTGTACGTGGCATTAGAATTACAGAGTGGGATAGTGTTAGGATTACAGGGAGGGTTAGTGTTAGGGTTACAGGGAAAGTTAGAGTCAGGATTACAAAGAAGGTCAGGGCCAGGTTTACAGAGTGGGTTAGTGTTAGGATCACAGGTAAGGTTGGTGTTGGGACTACAGGGAGGGTTAGTATTAGAATTACAGGGAGTGTTAGTATCAGGATTACATGAGCTTTGTGCTGGGATTACATTGGGGGTTCGTTTTAGCGTTTCAAAGAAGGTTAAGGTGAGGATTATAAAGTGTATTGGGGTTATAGGGAGGGTTAGTGTGTGGGATACAGGGATGATTTGTGCATGATAATTGGGAAGGTTACAAGGAAAGTAAGGATTACAGGGAAAATTTGTGTTAGGATTACAGAAAGGTGCGTGTTGAGATTACAGGGAGGAGTTAGTATCAGGATTACATGAGAGTTTTGTGCTAGGATTGCATGGAAGTTTAGCACTAGGATTACATGGGCTGTTTGTGTTAGGGTTACAAGAAGGGTTAGAGTTTGGATTACAATGTGGATTAGGGTTAGTGTTAGGATTCCAGGGATGGTTAGTGTTAGGGCTACAGAGAGAGTTATTGTTTGAAATACAAGGAAGGGTTAGTATTAGGATTAAGGGGAGGGTTAGAGCTAGGGTTACAGGGTGGGGCAAGTGTTAGGGTTACAGGGCCAGTTAGTGTTAATATTACCTGGATGGTTAGCGTTAGGAGAGGCTAGTGTTAGGATTAGGATTAGCTTTAACATTAGGATTACAGGGAGGTTAGTATAAGGGATAGAGGGAGGGTTAGTGTTGGGGTTACTATGATAATTTCATGGAAGGTTAGTGTTATGATTACAAGGAAGGTTAGTGTTATGATTACAAGGAAGGTTAGTGTTAGGATTACAGGGAGGGCAAGTGTTTTGATTAGTTTTAGCATTAGGATTACAGTTAGTTTTAGGGATAGAGGGAGATTTTATGCCCCGTACACACGGTCGGACTTTCCGACGGGAAATGTTCGATGGGAGCTTGTTGTCGGAAATTCTGACCGTGTTTTCCGTCACACAAAATTTGAGATCTTGATCTCAAATTTTCCGACAATAAAAACCGTTGTCGTAAATTCCGATCGCGTGTACACAATTCCGACGCACAAAGTTCCACGCATGCTCAGAATCAAGCAGAAGAGCCGCAATAGCTTCATTTTTCTCGGCTCGTCGTACGTGTTGTACGTCACCGCGTTCTTGGCGATCGGAATTTCCGACAAGATTTGTGTGACCGTGTGTATGCAAGACAAGTTTGCGCCAACATCCGTCAGAAAAAAAAAAATTGGATTTTGTTGTCGGAATGTGCGATCGTTTGTACACGGCATTAGTGTTAGGATTTCAGGGAGAGTTATTGTTAGGACTATTGGTAAGGTTGGTGCTAGGATTACAGGGAGGGTTAGTATTACGATTACAGGGAATGTTAGTATTGAATTACATGAACGGTTAATGAAAGGGTTACAAGGAGGGTTAGTATGAGGATTGTCAGGAAGGTTTGACTACGGTCACACCTCTCTGTTTTTATGTAACACATTTTATGTACATTGAGTTTTAGATGTGTTTTATATGCATTACTTCATTTATCTTTATAGAAGATTACCAAAAACTGTACAAAGGACTGTGCAGGCAGGATTGTGTTTAATGCACAGTACTAATATACATTGGTATGAATGTAGCCTTAAGCCTCGTACACACAATCGGATTTTCGGCAGGGAATTGTGTGATGACAGACTGTTTTACTAAAATCCAACCATTAGGCTCCGTTACGCTCCATCAGACAATTGTTGTCCAACTTTGCACCAACAAATGTTGGATAGCAGGCTAGTAAATTTTCGGCAGACAACGGTCTGTTGTCAGATTTTCGTATCGTGTGTACACAAGTCCGTCACACAAAAGTCCAAAGTACAAACACGCATGCTCGGAATCAGTTCTCCCCAAACACAACATTAGCAGAAGGTGCCCAAAGGGTGGCGCTCAAGAGCTGAAATTCCAAGTAGTACGTCACTACGTTTGTGTTTGTTGGCCGACAATTGTGTACCGTTAGTATGCAAGACAAGTTCCTGGCACACGCCCTTCGGACAAAAGTCTGACGCTCTGTTGGCCAACAATCCGATCGTTTGTACGAGGCTTAAGTGTGTGTGTGTGTTGGGTTGTGTTAGTATCGGACATCATACTTTTCCCCAGTAACTACCAATGACGATCCCCCCCAGCAATGGAAGCGAATGCATGGATAATTGATATGCCTGTAGAGGACACACTTATAACTCTGCTCTTGTGATTTGTTTCAGTATAACGCTGTGATGGAGGGTCCCTGCCTGCTTATAGCCGCTCAGAGGGACAACGCAGTAACCTGCTTCCACTCACTAATGGGCAGGTAAGCATCAGTGTATTTCTGTCAGCGATAAAACACACGAGAATAATTAGCAAAGGTAATGAGTTGAATAATTTAGCAGCCGCACATTGATCCCATCTCATTGTTTAGACAATGAACATTTTCCATGTCTACAAAACAAAGATCACTGGATAAACAGACAATAGGAGAATCCGTTGTTGTGGGGTGGTTAATACGTTGACTTTTTATTGGCTCCAGGGAGTTTAGAGGATGACTTTTCCGTTTGGGCTTTGCAATTAGAAATCATCCCTATGTCCAAAATTTAATACCCATCCCATGTGCCTGGCTTTTCTTTCTTTTATGTTTAATTGCTGATTTTATTTATTTTTTAAATCAAATCGTCTTTATTATTACTTTTTCATAAAAAAAAAATTAAAAACATCACAAATAACAAACGAACATACACCCAACATACAACCTCGACACGTGATGAGATGGGCTAGGAAGGAAAAAAAATACTCCCCCTCCCCTTTTGGCACCTGCACTCCCCCCATATTTGCTGATTTTTAACGATGCTTCACATCGCTGCCCCCTGGTGTCTTTGGATTTTGAATGTTGTCCGCATGGTCTTTACTCTTGGCAGAACTCCTCTGCATACAGTAATGGATGCTGCAGGGCACAAGTAACCTGCTTAGCACCGGTCATTTATAGTACAGCTTGCAACATCGGAAGAGAAGCGGTGCTTGCAGGGAAGCCCTAAGTTATTTTTATGTTAAGGGGGACCTCTACTATTCACAATAAAATCTGAAAACCCAATTGAACTTTTACGTTAAATCAGATTAAAACATTCTAGATGGATCAAAACAAAAGGTGTACACAGTCTTATGATTTGTTTTATTTAGAAAGTAGTTTAAACACTTCAGCCCCGGAAAGATTTGCCCCCTTCCTGACCAGGCCATTTTTCGCGATACGGCACTGCGACGCTTTAACTGACAATTGGGCGGTCGTGCGACGTTGTACCCGAACAGAATTTATGTAATTTTTTACCCACAAATAGAGCTTTCTTCTGGTGGTATTTGATTACCTCTGCGGTTTTTTTTTTTTGCGCTATAAACAAAAAAATAGTGACAATTTTGAAAAAAAAAAACACAATATTTTGTACTTTTTGCTATAATAAATTTCACCAAAAATTTAAAAAACAAACACATTTTTTCCTTTAGTTTAGGCCGATACGATTTCTTCTACATATTTTTGATATAAAAATCGCAATAAGCGCTATTGATTGGTTTGCACAAACGTTATAGTATCTACAAAATAGGGGATAGATTTATGGCATTTTTATTATTTTTTTTTTTTTTTTACTAGTAATGGCAGCGATCTGCAATTTCTATCAGGACTGTGACATTGCGGCAGACAGATCGGACACTTTTGACACTATTTTAGGACCGTTGATATTTATACAGCGATCAGAGCTACAAATAGCCATTGATTACTGTATAAATGTCACTGGCAGGGAAGGGGTTAACACTAGGGGGCGATCAAGGGGCTAGTTGTGTTCCCTAGGTGTGTTCTAACTGTAAGGGGGATGGGACTGACTAGGCAAGGAGACCGATTGTTGTTCATACTTAGTATGAACACACGATTTGTCTCCTCTTCCCTGAGAGAACCAGGATTTGTGTGTTTACACACACAGATCCCGGTTCTCACTCTGTCATGAGTGATCGCGGGTGCCCAGCGGTCATCGCACCCGCCGGGCACACGCATCAGCTCCGGGGACACGTGGCAGGCGCGTGCCTCCGGCAGCGCGCACGCCTGCTGTGACGTCTTTAAGGAGCGATGTACATCTACGGCTATTTGCGCAGCTGTGCCAACCTGCCGCAGTATAACTGTGGCGGCTGGTAGACTAGTGGTTAAAATGGTTGAAAACCTCAGACATGAAATATGAACAAAGCATATCCCTCTATAGTGCATACTTTTCTCCATTAAGAGCAGTAAGTCCTCTGGTATCAGCATGTCACTTCTGACAAGCTTTCCTGACACCAAGAGAAAAATGGTGACAGGAGAGTGACCTCCAGCTGATTGACAGCCTCAGCTCTGTTTCTGTGTGCTGTGTGAAGGGAGGTGCGACCCTTCCCTCCAATCAGCTCTCTGAGCTCTCCTGACTGAGCTCTGCAGAGTGGAATTTCAGCTCTTTGTCTTTTTTTATTTATTTATTTTTTTAACAGATGTAGAGAAGAGATGGCTGCAGATAAACAGGTACAACTTACGTAGGAGGAGTGATTTTTATCTCTGTGTATCGCTAATCACTTCACTGGGTATACTGTAAGTCAGGGGCGGACTGACAATTTATGGGGCCCCCGGGCAATAGGAGATTATGTGGCCCCCGGGCAATAGGAGAAGATTATGGGTCCCCCGGGCAATAGGAGATAATGGGGCCCCCAAGAAATAGATTATGGGGCCACACAGTATACACACACAGACACACAATATACACACACAGTATATACACACACAGAATACACACACACACACTGAAAAGGTACTGGAGAGGTATATTCTTGGGATTTTTAAACAAACGCAGATTTTTACATACTGTCCCTGGTTTTATTGAGGCTGGCAACCTAATGGGGCCCCTTAGTGGCATGGGGCCCTCGGGCATTGCCCGAGTGCCCGAATGGTCAGTCCGCCCCTGCTGTAAGTAAGGGTTTATAACCACTTTAAACAAAAAAAGCCTGTCTCCAGCCAGTATGTTTAAAAAAAGGACCCAAGCTCTCGGTGTGATGTGACAGCAATGGTCTCTCTGCAGAGGTCCAGTTTACCCCTTGCTGAGTTGGCTCTCCAATCAGTGAGGGCCCGTTCCCACTGTCTGCGCATTAAACCAGAGCGTTGTAGTTTGCGGGTAGCTGACTGTTTCAACTGCAATGAGCTGCTAGTAGGGAGTGGTGAGATGCGCATCACACAGTTCCCTTGTTTTTTTTTTTGTTTTTGTTTTTTTTTTTAACTTTATCTGAAGTGTACAAAGTGACAATTCATTGATATAACTGTACAGCAGCGTAGAGTGTTGTGATGTTGTACGATGATATGCGGTGCCTTCCTTTTTGCTGTAATAACATGCAGCATGTCTGCTATGCTGCAAAAGTGCAATGTGCTATAAAGAGACGAAATAATAAAATATATAAATATGTGTGGAAATAAGAAAAAAATGCAAAACCAAAGTGGATTACGGCGTGGCTTATTTACAACATAACGTTGTTTCAAAATTTTCTGAATCTATTTTCTAGCACTGCTACCAGTTTGTTTCTTTTTTGTTTTTCTTTTTCTTTTTATGGAACACACCTATGAGCAGCTGCTGGGGTTTTTTACTTATGCCGGCCATACACAGTTCGAATTTCGTAAGAATTTTCTTTCGAAAATCGTATGAAAGAATTTTCGTACGAATTTCGCACCATTAGTGAGCTGCAGCAATGGCCGATTTTCGTGCGCCAATCAAATTTGAGGAATCGGACATGTTGGAAAGTTTTAGAAAAACGAACGATTTTATATTCAATGATGGGAGAATCGTGCGAGAAATGTAATAAGAAAAGAAAATTTACGGAGAGAAAAGAAGATTCCCGGCCACAAATTCTTTTCTGTAGCAACATGCGGTAAAATTGAAAGCTTGGTCGGCCGAATTTCGAAAATCAATGGTGGCATCATCGGATCACAAAAAAAACGAACTTTCTGACTTTGAAAGGAAAATTTGTTGGAAATTTGACCGTGTATGGCCTGCTTAAGAGTAGATGGTCAGAGACTGTGGATATAATACAAAAAAGGGCCAGACACTGCAGATAGGATAAGAGAGATGGTCAGAGACTGTTGATATAATACAAGAGATGGTCAGACGCTATAGACATGATACAAAAGATGGTCAGAGACTGTAGACATGAAACAGTAGATGGTCAGAGACTGCAGACATGGTACAAGAGATGGTCAGAGACTGCAAACATGAAACAGGAGATGGTCAGAGACTGTAGACATGATACAGGAGATGGTCAGAGACTGCAGACATGATACATGAGATGATCAGAGATTACAGACATGATACAAGAGATGGTCAGAGACTGCAGACATGGTACAAGAGATGGTCAGAGACTGCAAACATGAAACAGGAGATGGTCAGAGACTGTAGACATGATACAGGAGATGGTCAGAGACTGCAGACATGATACATGAGATGATCAGAGATTACAGACATGATACAAGAGATGGTCAGAGACTGCAGACATGAAACAGGAGATGGTCAGAGACTGCAGACATGATACAGGAGATGGTCAGAGACTGCAGACATGGTACAAGAGATGGTCAGAGATTACAGACATGATACAGGAGATGGTCAGAGACTGCAGACCAGATACAAGAGAAGGTCAAAGATTGCAGACATGATACAAGAGATGGTCAGAGACTGCAGACATGATATAAGAGATGGTCAGAGATTGCAGACATGATACCAGAGATGGTCAGAGATTACAGACATGATACCAGAGATGGTCAGAGATTGCAGACATGATACCAGAGATGGTCAGAGATTGCAGACATGATACCAGAGATGGTCAGAGATTGCAGACATGATACAAGAGATGGTCAGAGATTGCAGACATGATACCAGAGATGGTCAGAGATTACAGACATGATACCAGAGATGGTCAGAGATTGCAGACATGATACCAGAGATGGTCAGAGATTGCAGGCATGATACCAGAGATGGTCATAGATTGCAGACATGATACAAGAGATGGTCAGAGATTGCAGGCATGATACCAGAGATGGTCAGAGGCTGCAGACATGATACAGGGGATGATCAGAGATTGCAGACATGCTGCAGGAGACTGTCAGAGATGGTGAACATGCTATAGGAGTTCTTGGGGATTGAAGAATAAAAATAATATCTAATATTCTTTTTTCTCAAGGGCGTTTCTGGATGAATAGCATTGATAGTCAATATCTATGTGCGTGTCACCGGCGCAAAACCCAACTTCAGTTTCCTCTATCAAGTACCGAGTATTAGGTATGCTGCACTCAAAAACGACCCTTGAATGGGTAAAAATATTAGTGGATGTGTGTGAGTGCGCTGCCCCCCTTTCTTATATATATCACCACCTGTATACCTTATCAACAATCAATAATCAATATTACATGTGCATAAATTCACACTTTAAATCAATAAATCATATATGTCACAAAAAAACGTCCTTCAGGCATATTGCAATATCTTGTATCCTTTAAAAGTGACTGGCGTGCTCCTATGTTACTTCAATATGTGACTGAGTGGGACCCTCCACCATTCAGATTGGCCACTCACCAGATGTGTCACTAGGGGTACGCCTTTGGTTCATTCAGGGATAACCATTCCACACAGGTACTACTTCTCACCAGTATACAACTTGTGCTTTAATACTCCTCATGGGAAAGCATAGGAACAGAAGGCGATCATAGCGCAATATGTTTAAATCATTTATTTTAAAAGTTATCAAAGGTTAAAATCACTCACATTTACAGGTGCCCTTTTGCTGGCACGAAGCTTATCCAGCAGTTACGGACGGGTATCTAGTAGCATGGTTCGCCTGTTGCTGTAAGCGGTCTCCACGCTTGGCTTGCACTCCAAGCCTCGTTTCCGTTTTCGTCCGGTCACGTGATGCGTAAAAATCTCCCAGCAGCCTCTACGCGTTTCGCATCATCAAATGCGTCATCAGGAAGCTGCCGTTTGATTGGTGTCCTTTCTATTTATACTGTGTGTGGCCGGAAGTGTACATTCCGCCATTTTAACTAAGGTAATGCTCCCATCTGTGACTTCCTTTCTATTATCGCCATTTTAACTAAGGGTTTTTTCCCTTTTGTATGATCCACGCTTATATCACTAATTCCCCTTTACATTTTCTTAGTTTGTTTTCCGATTGATGAGGATATTAACCTATCTATATCTGCTGGAGAGGCTTTTACAATGTCTCAAATACATTACACACATTTTTTTAAAATTTTATTAAAATTTTAAACTTTCTGCCCATTCCGCCCTAGCCGTTCGTCCATGTGCAATATGGGACAGCAAAAAAACATTCTTTGCAATAATCAAACAAAGTTCAAACAGATATTCTAAAAACCATATGTGGTTTATACGCATGACCCCTATTCTATACTCTTCTATATATAAAATCAAATAGACCAAAAAATGAAAAAATGTAAAGAAAATATGGAGAAAAAAAAAAAAAAAAAAAATATTTAATCTCCATATTTTCTTTACATTTTTTCATTTTTTGGTCTATTTGATTTTATATATAGAAGAGTATAGAATAGGGGTCATGCGTATAAACCACATATGGTTTTTAGAATATCTGTTTGAACTTTGTTTGATTATTGCAAAGAATGTTTTTTGCTGTCCCATATTGCACATGGACGAACGGCTAGGGCGGAATGGGCAGAAAGTTTAAAATTTTAATAAAATTTTAAAAAAATGTGTGTAATGTATTTGAGACATTGTAAAAGCCTCTCCAGCAGATATAGATAGGTTAATATCCTCATCAATCGGAAAACAAACTAAGAAAATGTAAAGGGGAATTAGTGATATAAGCGTGGATCATACAAAAGGGAAAAAACCCTTAGTTAAAATGGCGATAATAGAAAGGAAGTCACAGATGGGAGCATTACCTTAGTTAAAATGGCGGAATGTACACTTCCGGCCACACACAGTATAAATAGAAAGGACACCAATCAAACGGCAGCTTCCTGATGACGCATTTGATGATGCGAAACGCGTAGAGGCTGCTGGGAGATTTTTACGCATCACGTGACCGGACGAAAACGGAAACGAGGCTTGGAGTGCAAGCCAAGCGTGGAGACCGCTTACAGCAACAGGCGAACCATGCTACTAGATACCCGTCCGTAACTGCTGGATAAGCTTCGTGCCAGCAAAAGGGCACCTGTAAATGTGAGTGATTTTAACCTTTGATAACTTTTAAAATAAATGATTTAAACATATTGCGCTATGATCGCCTTCTGTTCCTATGCTTTCCCATGAGGAGTATTAAAGCACAAGTTGTATACTGGTGAGAAGTAGTACCTGTGTGGAATGGTTATCCCTGAATGAACCAAAGGCGTACCCCTAGTGACACATCTGGTGAGTGGCCAATCTGAATGGTGGAGGGTCCCACTCAGTCACATATTGAAGTAACATAGGAGCACGCCAGTCACTTTTAAAGGATACAAGATATTGCAATATGCCTGAAGGACGTTTTTTTGTGACATATATGATTTATTGATTTAAAGTGTGAATTTATGCACATGTAATATTGATTATTGATTGTTGATAAGGTATACAGGTGGTGATATATATAAGAAAGGGGGGCAGCGCACTCACACACATCCACTAGCATTGATAGTCAGACTGACTTAAAAAAAAATGTGAGTTTATTGTCACACAGTTGACATCATAAATACAATGTAAAAAAGTATAATTGTTCAGTTCAGTGTAAGTAAAAATATATGAAATAGAATAAATAGTCATAAAGCTGTAATAAGCTTAGGAAAGCATGTGTGCTTCATGGCTGCTGCCTTCTGTCTCCATGCTGTCTTGTGTAACCAAAAAGAATCAGGAAATGACATTCTTAGACTTCTGGGAGAAATCAGCTGTTTCGGCTTGTCAAAGTGTCTTTGTGAACATGTCAGTGTCATCTCTCCTAGTGGGTGTGTCTGTCTGTCTGATCTTCAAAATCGAAGCGTTGGCTTTATATGTTACATGTGAACGTCATAACCTCACAAAAACTTGGAACCAGGTATGGCACACATTCATTTCTGCTAACTTCAGCAATATGCTATACAAATGGGGATACTAACTCAGAGAGTCATATATAGTGTTTGATTGACAATCCCGCATGTAACACTTGTAGTAATGTGCTGATCATGTAATGTCATATAACCAAACATCTACTAATATGAACACATATTATTACCAACTTTAACTACATTAAGTAACTATATACTAATACTTATTAATATGACTGAGACTACACTAAACTAACTTAACAGCAAAGGCGTCGCCAGGGGGTGGCTATCGAGGCTGGAGCCCCGAATCTGGAGCCCATAGCCCCGAGTCTCTTGCCACAGAGTCGCGGCTGCGGCAAGCTGCATTAGAAGTGGAGGAGAGAGAGGAGCGGGCTGACGAACAGAGATGACATCATCTCTCTCCGTCCTCTCCACGTCACCACTCTTCTGCCCTTACAGCCGGGCCACTTCAATGTGGGAGCGATGTGCGGCGGGGAGCAGAGAGATGACATCATCTCTCACTGCCCGCCACACATCAGCGCTCTTCCGCCCTCACAGCGCGGGCCTCTTCAATGTCTGATGTGCGGCGGGGAGCAGAGAGATTACATCATCTCTCACTGCCCGCCCCGCATCTCCGCTTTCCTGCCCTCACCAAATGGACCAGTGCTGCCAGCCTGCCACCAATGCAGCGACAATGCACATTTGGTGGCACTTCAATATATGTAATGCTTGATATAACTGTCAGAAACTGCAGACCTAACCACCTCCCACCTGGTCTATTGCAAAATGACGGGCGGATGGGACTTTCGTTGTTTCGGGTGGACGTCATATGACGTCCTCCCGAAACACGCAATGCGCGCGGCCGCAATCTGTCTCACGCTGTGTTCACCGGACACAGCCGATAATAGATCAGTGTACCGGCCCACTGCCAGTGTCATGTGATCTCTGTGGCCAGTCACAGCAGATCACATGACAATTGTCAACAACGGATGGCTTCCTCTCATGCCACCCATTGTGTACAATTATGTGACAATCCACATCAGTTGGCAGGTGACGTGGCAAGTGACAGTCTGCAAATGGTGGCAGGTGACGTGGCAAGTAACAATCTGCATCAGGTGGTGTGGCAAGTGACAATCTGCAAATGGTGGCAGGTGACGTGGCAAGTGACAGTCTGCAAATGGTGGCGGGTAACATGGCAAGTGACAATCCGCATCAGGTGGCATACCAAGTGACAATCTGCAAATGGTAACAGGGGACGTGGCTAGTGACGATCTGCAAATGGTGGCAGGTGACGTGGCAATCTGAAAATGGTGGTAGGTGATGTGGCAAGTGACAATCCACATCTGGTGGCAGGCGACATGGCAAGTGACATTCCACATCTAGTGGCAGGTGACGGTGGCAAGTTAAAAAGCTGCACCTGGTGACAGGCGATGGTGGCAAATGACACGCCTAGTACTCCCACTGATTCTGCATTATGGTGAGTTGAACCACTTCATTATATATTAGAATGTAACAATAGAAACAATGCGCTTCGATCACCCTGACACCATATCAAGCATGATGATTGAATGATGATTGAAACGCTAACACCAGCTTTTGCCCGCAAAAAATTGCTTACCACCAGAGTGCCCCCCCCCCCCCCCGGGCCTGCAAAAAGGTTGGTGACCGCTGCTATGGGCTCTAGCCCCAGATCTTTTGCAGACTTAGCAACTCCCCTGCTTAACAGGATATAAACAAATATGTATTTATCCTCTAGCTATGTAGATACTTGTCTTTTTTTGTCTTCTTATGACATTCTATACCAAGATACCTTATATTTCATTCTCATACACCAGAAACTTCTAGCAATACTCAGCTTTAGGTGAAGAATCATTTCAAACAATTGATCAAGGTCATACACACATACTCAATTTATTATGACCAATCACAAAACCAAATATGTTTTGTAAGCTTGCCATGAATATAATATAACACCTATAAGTGCCGAATTATGAATTTGGAATAATATTCTAACAGGGATATGCTTCAGGAGACTGAAGACATATTACACGAGACTGCTAGAAATCACTGCTATGACAGGGCAATAGGGAAACACAGATTGCTGTCTGCAGGGGCCCCAAGCTAACAAAAAGGGCCACAGGTTGGCCACCAGGGTTCTGCTTGCAGAATCAGCAGATGTTTGTAGAAAAAAAGTCTTAGCCTGAGAAGCAAAAAACTAAAGCAGTCACCACATGTAAGAACTGCTAAGCTGCAATAAATAATTCGTTTTTACTTGGATTTAGATTTTCTTTTAATTACATCTGTGCAGAAGCACTGTTCTTTGAGAAAGATGCCGCCTAGCTGCAGAATTGTGCACACCATAAAGTAGATTCTCAGACACTAAGTACTGATCGTTCCACAATGTCACCTTTACAGGAAACCTGGCTAGGCTGTGCCACTGGGACCCAATTTACCCGCATTGACATTGACTCTGGCACACGACCGAATGTAGTCTGGTCACTTATTATGTTGCATGGCACTCGAGGTTAATTCCCGACATGGAACTCAAGGGGTCAGAGAGAGAGGATTTGGTAGACTGAAGCTGGGACAGTTCGGTTTTCTCTGATGGATTAGGCTCAAACAAAATCTCTTTATAGGAAGCTTTTGTTATGCTACAGATTAGATGGTGTGTTAGGATTTCCGTGACTTAGAAGATGTCACAGAGCTCGCCATACACACAGCAACTGTGCACTGTGAAGGGCATAGGGACTTAATAACTCAGCCGGCACACTGGCTGACATTCAGCAGTGACATATATGCCAGGCTATGTGCAGGCACAACACAAACCCTGTCCCTTACCCTGGTCATACCTAACCACCCCACTCTCTGAGGACAGCACAACACAAGAGATGTCATCATCGGCCACACCGCTGTACCGCCAAATCCACAGAAATGTTTGTCCCCAAGTTAGGTGACATTTTATAGTGACGCACATAGGGTGACTCACTCTTTTTACCATGGGAAAAAAAAATGCTAATCAGTTACAGGGATTTTCCTGTACATTTTACATTTCCTGCTGACAATAATGAAGATTTATGAGAAAACTAATGTAAGGACTTCTGCAGGTTGCCTTTGCTGACCTACCCTGACCACGCTGACTGCCTGGTGTTCAGGCTGATCCCATAGCGTCTGAACACATCTGAAAATGAGGAGCTTTGATATTCCTCATCTGCATGCTATTTTTGTCCGTGGTTTAAAAATGATTATAGCCATTGAAAAGTCATGTGACTAACCTTTTTCAGGAGGTTCGCCGTTATAGTCTATTCCTTTTTAAGACAGGATTTCTTTCAAGCCCAGTTGTGGTGTTGCACCTTTTTATCTTTTTAAAGTCTCCACATGTTAAAATTTGTGGCTGATTTTTGTATTGAAAGGCCTTCAAAATATCTTTTTCTCTCTGGAAAATGCTGCTTCTTGCCCTCAGACTCCGGTGCTCTGTGCTGGCAGAGCTGAGTAACAGTCACTCCCCTCATGACATCACTTAAAGTCCAGAGAAAGAGGGTGCCGTGTCTGATCAGGTCTATGCTGAGTGCTACTTTAGGTTTTTTTTTCTTTTTTTTAGCTTTAGATCAGTGGTTGTCAACTTATGAGCTAAAGGGGGCCTCAAATGCGGCCTAATTATCACCAAGGGGCCGCGCATAATGTTCATTATATGTAATGCTTGATATAACTGTCAGAAACTGAAGACCTAACCACTTCCCACCTGGTCTATTGCAAATTGACGGGCAGATGGGACTTTCGTTGTTCCGGGTGGACGTCATATGACGTCCTCCCGAAACACGCCTCGCGCGCGGCCGCAATCTGTCACCCGCTGTGTCCACCGGACACAGCCGATAACAGATCAGTGTACCGGCCCACTGCCAGTGTCATGTGATCTCTGTGGCCAGTCACAGCAGATCACATGACAATTGTCAACAATGGATAGCTTCCTTTCATGCCACCCATCGTGTAGAATTGTGTTGCTACCTGTGATTGGTCACAGTGATCACATGATACAGACAGGGCCAATCATAGCCCATCTGTACCATGTGATTATCTGTGGCCAATCACAGCTAATCACAACAATACTCACTGAATAAATCAGCTTCATTCAGTAAAAATGGTTAAAACACAGGGTCCAAATGCCAAGCCCACCTACACCATAGGTCCCACCACTACGCTTAAGTGTAAACCTAAATCAAAATAATCCAATAACGCTGCCACTTTAAATAAATCAAATAACAATAATAACACATCTACCATGATAAGCAAATAAACGAATACAGTAATTAGTGGCGCTAAAAGCAATTAGCATGTGCCATAGAAAATATCACCCAGTGATTAAGTGAATAAAATTCCAAAAATAAGAATAGAAATAAAAGTCCAAACAGTTCATAAAGTCCTCAATTAAATGAAATATCAGATGTTCAATAAGGATAGTCGTAAAAGGAGGATCCTGCTTAACAATCTTTTCCACCACACCACGTAAAGGTTGTGACACCACTCCCCTATAGGTGTCAACTCACCAGATATGATTGCCCCACACTATCATACTCGGCAAATAAGCATGGATGGTGCCCGACTCTATTCCCTCTGACCCAACTTCGCTTGTCAGGCACTCAGCTTCACCACTGACACCCAGGCGGAAGTAAGCTCCAGGCCCAGTAAAAATGGTTGCTTATAACAATGAAATTCACTGGTATAAGCAATCATAATGTGTTAAAAGAAAATAAAAATATCCTGATCACTTCTCCAGAGTTACTATGGTAACACTGTATTGCTCTGGTCACAGTGTGTGAACAAAAAAATTGTAAAAAAAAAAACCTGTAATAAAAATGAAAATGTAGAAAAATTAAAAAAAAAAATTATTATTATTTTTTTTTATACATACAGTCACCGGTCAGTATCCCTGTTCACCGCCACACATATGATGACACTGCACTGCACTGGTGACTGTATGTAAAAAAATAAAAATAAAAAATAAAAATTGTGAAAAAAACAATTTTTATTCTGCTTCTTCATTTTACAAAAAATAGTGACAAAAAAATTACAACTTCAAAAAACGTGTCATGCCTCTTAATAAATACCTTGGACTGTCTACTTTCCAAAAAGGGGATTTTTTGGGGGGTAATTTTACTCCTCTGGTGTTTTTGGGCCTTGAGAAATGAGGGCCTCAGTACATCAGGATTTACATATATATATCATAGTTTGTGGAGTCTATAACTTTTCTACAGACTAAATAATAAGCACCGATTTGGGTTATTTTCACCAAAGAAATGGAGATTAAATTTTGGCCTAACAGAAATGAAGAAAAACGCTTTTTTTTTCCAAATTATCATTCTTTTTTCGTTCATTTAGCAAAAATAAAAAACCCAGTGGTGATTAAATGCCACCAAAAGAAATCTCTATTTTTGTGGGAAAAAAATGAAAAAAATTTCATATGGGTACAGTGTTGTATGACCGCGCAGTTGTCACTTAAAGTGTGTCAGCGCTGGTATTCTGTAACTCTGATGATCTATTACAATAATAAAGCACCACTGTTTTTGTTAAAAAAAAAAAAAGTGTGTCAGCGCTGAAAGCTAAAAATTGGCTTGGGCAGGAAGGGGATGAAAGTGCCCGGTATTGAAGTGGTTAATAAAGGAAATGAAGGCCAGAGAGTGTGGACAAGCAACATTTTCAGCTGGGGATATGCTACAGAAGACAATAAAAAACTAAGAACATGTTACATTAGGCTAGTAGAGATCAGTGCTATTAACCTAATCAATGTTTCCACTACACACCACATATGTGGCTCTAGGGCCACAGGTTGGGCATCAATGCTGTATATTAGAGTATGGGAGGGTTATACCTTTTTCATTGCTCTCTGTGTCCCCACTGAGAGTTTTGCCTCTATTTGTTTTGGTGGCCATTGTCACCAAAATACAAGTTGGGGGGAAATCCAAACATTCTGAATAATGGGAAAAACCTCCAACCAGGACTTCTATTCCCATAACAACTCTCAAAGATGAGAATTTGTTCACTTTGGAGAGATTTCCTTGCAGTTCCTCATAGGTGTTTTCAACATTGATCACCCAGGTCTTGCATCTGTTGGTGAGTGCCAGAAGTCCCAACGGCATGACTGGCAAAATTTTTTAAATGCAATTGCCAACTTCTGTCTCCGCCGCCCCCTGTTGGACCAGTAGCATAGAGCTGAGGAGGAGCTTCAGGGGACTCTAATTTGCTCTGTGTTTAGAAGCCCGATGGTTGGTCTGTTGGGTGGGGACAGAAGTCAGCAGCTGCATAAATGACATCTTTGTTTCTAATTTACCATTGCTGATTATCAGACAGATGGTGGGAAAGAGATAAAGAGAAGATAAAGTTCTTACATCTTTCCTGTTCTTTTGTACGTACTTTGAGGCCGTGTTCACACTATTTCCAGAGCGGGGGTCCGGTGCGTCCCTGTTTACCATTTCAGAGGCTAATCGGGTCCGAATTTTTGCCTGAATTCGGACCTGAAACGGAGGTAAAGACGCACAGAACCCTTCTGCTGTGCACTCCGCGCCCACCCTGGAGATGAGTGAACGGGCTCCATTGAGAAACCCACATCATATTCACATAAGTGTGAACCCAGCCTTAAAGTCTTGGTGGACCAAAAACGCACAAAATTGTTTTCCAGGTCTACTCATTTGCTCTCCTGCCCTGCCATGCAATGTGCTCCATATTAATCTTCATGCATCACTGAGATTCGATTTTGTAAGGAAAAATAAAATGGAAGGCAAAATCTTATGTTTGTACTGGGTCAATTTTCACCTTGGGGGGGTGTGTGGGGATTGTATTGGGAGCAGAGGGGGGTTTTTGCTTGGGAGGCACTGTGTGCGCTACTTACTCCTGACCCCTGTACTCTGTGCGATACCAACTCCTGATCCCTGTACTCTGTACATTTCTTACTCCTGAGCTCTGCACTCTCTGCATTTCCTACCCCTGACCTCTGCGCTCTGTATGTTACTTGCGACCCCTGTACTCTATATTACATACTTTTGACATCTGCACTCTATGCATTACTTACCCCTGAGCTCTGCGCTCTGTACGTTACTTATCCTGAACTCTGCATTACTTACTTCTGACCTCTGCACTGTGTTCATTACTTGCTTGTAACCCCTGTGCTCTGTATGTTACTTACTCCTGATTCCTGCACTTTATGCATGACTTACTCCTGACCCCTGAACTTTATGCATGACTTACTCCTGACTAGGGATGAGCCGAACACCCCCCTGTTCGGTTCGCACCAGAACATGCGAACAGGAAAAAAATTCGTTCGAACACGCGAACACCGTTAAAGTCTATGGGACACGAACATGAATAATCAAAAGTGCTAATTTTAAAGGCTAATATGCAAGTTATTGTCAATAAAAGTGTTTGGGGACCTGGGTCCTGCCCCAGGGGACATGAATCAATGCAAAAAAAAGTTTTAAAAACGGCCGTTTTTTCAGGAGCAGTGATTTTAATAATGCTTAAAGTCAAACAATAAAAGTGTAATATCCCTTTAAATTTCATACCTGGGGGGTGTCTATAGTATGCCTGTAAAGGGGCGCATGTTTCCCGTGTTTAGAACAGTCTGACAGCAAAATGACATTTTGAAGGAAAAAACACATTTAAAACTACCGCGGCTATTGCATTGCCGACAATACACATAGAAGTTCATTGATAAAAACGGCATGGGAATTCCCCACAGGGGAACCCCGAACCAAAATAAAAAAAAAAAAAAATGATGTGGGGGTCCCCCTAAATTCCATACAAGGCCCTTCAGGTCTGGTATGGATATTAAGGGGAACCCCAGCCAAAATTTAAAAAAAAAATTGACGTGGGGTTCCCCCTAAATTCCATACCAGACCCTTCAGGTCTGGTATGGATTTTAAGGGGAACCCCGCGCCAAAAAAAAAAAAAAAAAACGGCGTGGGGTCCCCCTAAAAATCCATACCAGACCCTTATCCGAGCACGCAACCTGGCAGGCCGCAGGAAAAGAGGGGGGGACGAGAGTGCGGCCCCCCCCCTCCTGAACCGTACCAGGCCACATGCCCTCAACATTGGGAGGGTGCTTTGGGGTAGCCCCCCAAAACACCTTGTCCCCATGTTGATGAGGACAAGGGCCTCATCCTCACAACCGTGGCCGGTGGTTGTGGGGGTCTGCGGGCGGGGGGCTTATCGGAATCTGGAAGCCCCCTTTAACAAGGGGACCCCCAGATCCCGGCCCCCCCCCTGTGTGAAATGGTAAGGGGGTACTTACCCCTACCATTTCACTAAAAAACTGTCAAAAATGTTAAAAATGACAAGAGACAGTTTTTGACAATTCCTTTATTTAAATGCTTCTTCTTTCTTCCTTCATCTTCTTCTTCTTCTGGTTCTTCTGGCTCTTCTGGTTCTTCCTCCGGCGTTCTCGTCCAGCATCTTCTCCGCGGCATCTTCTATCTTCTTCTCCTCGGGCCGCTCCGCACCCATGGCATGAGGGGGGAGGCTCCCGCTCTTCTCTTCATCTTCTTCTCTTCTTCATCTTCTTCTTCATCTTCTTCTTCTTCTTCTTCTTCCTTCTTCTCTTCTTCCTGTCTTCTCCGGGCCGCTCCGCAGCCATGCTGTGGCATGGAGGGAGGCTCCCGCTGTGTGATGGCGTCTCTTCGTCTGACGGTTCTTAAATAACGGGGGGCGGGGCCACCCGGTGACCCCGCCCCCCTCTGACGCACGGTGACATGACGGGACTTCCCTGTGGCATTCCCCGTGACGTCACAGGGAAGTCCCGTCATGTCACCGTGCGTCAGAGGGGGGCGGGGTCACCGTGTGGCCCCGCCCCCCGTTATTTAAGAACCGTCAGACGAAGAGACGCCGTCACACAGCGGGAGCCTCCCACCATGCCAGCATGGCAGCGGAGCGGCCCGCAGAAGAAAGGAAGAAGAGAAGAAGGAAGAAGAGAAGAAGAAGAAGAAGATGAAGAAGAAGATGAAGAAGAGAAGAAGATGAAGAGAAGAGCGGGAGCCTCCCCCCCATGCCATGGGTGCGGAGCGGCCCGAGGAGAAGAAGATAGAAGACGCCGCGGAGAAGATGCTGGACGAGAACGCCGGAGGAAGAACCAGAAGAGCCAGAAGAACCAGAAGAAGAAGAAGATGAAGGAAGAAAGAAGAAGCATTTAAATAAAGGAATTGTCAAAAACTGTCTCTTGTCATTTTTAACATTTTTGACAGTTTTTTAGTGAAATGGTAGGGGTAAGTACCCCCTTACCATTTCACACAGGGGGGGGGGCCGGGATCTGGGGGTCCCCTTGTTAAAGGGGGCTTCCAGATTCCGATAAGCCCCCCGCCCGCAGACCCCCACAACCACCGGCCACGGTTGTGAGGATGAGGCCCTTGTCCTCATCAACATGGGGACAAGGTGTTTTGGGGGGCTACCCCAAAGCACCCTCCCAATGTTGAGGGCATGTGGCCTGGTACGGTTCAGGAGGGGGGGGGCCGCACTCTCGTCCCCCCCTCTTTTCCTGCGGCCTGCCAGGTTGCGTGCTCGGATAAGGGTCTGGTATGGATTTTTAGGGGGACCCCACGCCGTTTTTTTTTTTTTTTTTTGGCGCGGGGTTCCCCTTAAAATCCATACCAGACCTGAAGGGTCTGGTATGGAATTTAGGGGGAACCCCACGTCAATTTTTTTTTTAAATTTTGGCTGGGGTTCCCCTTAATATCCATACCAGACCTGAAGGGCCTTGTATGGAATTTAGGGGGACCCCCACATCATTTTTTTTTTTTTTTATTTTGGTTCGGGGTTCCCCTGTGGGGAATTCCCATGCCGTTTTTATCAATGAACTTCTATGTGTATTGTCGGCAATGCAATAGCCGCGGGTAGTTTTAAATGAGTTTTTTCCTTCCAAATGTCATTTTGCTGTCAGACTGTTCTAAACACAGGAAACATGCGCCCCTTTACAGGCATACTATAGACACCCCCCAGGTACGAAATTTAAAGGGATATTACACTTTTATTGTTTGACTTTAAGCATTAATAAAATCACTGCTCCTGAAAAAACGTCCGTTTTTAAAACTTTTTTTTGCATTGATCCATGTCCCCTGGGGCAGGACCCGGGTCCCCAAACACTTTTTATGACAATAACTTGCATATAAGCCTTTAAAATTAGCACTTTTGATTTCTCCCATAGACTTTTAAAGGGTGTTCCGCGGCATTCGAATTTGCCGCGAACACCCCAAATTGTTCGCTGTTCGGCGAACTTGCGAACAGCCAATGTTCGAGTAGAACATGAGTTCGACTCGAACTCGAAGCTCATCCCTACTCCTGACCCCTGTACTTTGTACATTGCTTACTCCTGACCCCTGCCCTCTGTTTGTTACACCTGACCTCTGCACTCTGTATATTACTCACTCTTGACCTCTGCACTCTCTGCATTACTACATTACACGTGTCCCCTGCGCTCTGTATGTTATTTACCCCTGATCTCTGTATTCTGCGTTACTTACTTGTGACCTCTGCACTCTCTGCAGTACTTACTCCTAAGCCCTGCATGCTGTGAATTACATAGTCTTTACCCTTGCATTAATTACTTCTGACCTCTGCACACTGTGCATTACTTACTTCTGACCACTGCACACTGTGCATTACTTACTTCTAAGCCCTGCACTCTATGCATTATGCACTCTTGTCCCCTGCACTCTTCGCATTGCTCACTCTTGACCCAGAGCAGAGAAGGCTCAGGTTTTTATCATACCCTTTTAAGCTCTTTCTGCTCTAATTGCAATTTGGGCACACCCAATATGCACCACAATGCTTGATTGTTCTTCACACGATTCCCAAAGATTTCTCAAGTCTTTCACAACCCATGTCCCTGCATTTCCTTTTGGATCTCCAGAAATGGAAGTGAAGGCAAATCTCCCCAGCCGGAAGCGGCAAAAAAAAAAAATAGCCTAATGGGAGTTATAACTCTTCTGTATTCCATCCAAAACAAAAAGTGTTTTGGCCACCAGTGGCAGGTGGTGTTTTTTTTTTTGGGGGGGGGGCCGCAAACAATCTTCCCACCCCCCCCTCCCTGGTTGGGTCACGGACTGCACAAAAGCCCCTTCTCTCCAGGCTGCGGGTGGCTGATGTCTCGCCTCCCAAGTGTCTCCTCCTGGTGGCCAATCCGATCGGCTCTCCTTTTGGCCAATTGGGTGACAGGTCTCATGACCCGCTTCCTGACTGGCCAGGAGGAGAATTCATGTTACAACAGAGAATATTCATTCGCTATTGTCACACAACTGGGTGGGCTTCGGGCGCAGTGCTCTGCTCTCAGAGCCCACCTATTTTTGAAGCCCACTAGAGCCTCTGGCTCTAATCACGTGCATAAAAAAAAAACACTTTCCGCCATTGGAATCCATCCATCCGGCACCCTGAATGTAGATAAGGGGGCCGGATGCATGGATGGGGGGGGCGGTGCCTGTGCACCCCTAATGGATGGGCCGCCACTGTTGGCCATACAAACACTTTAATTCAGCCCTGGAACACCGGAACATAACCACAGAAAATCAGAGACCTAGAGAAAATGCTACAATTAGTGCCCAACCTCAAGCCCAAGTATGGGGACGCCTGCCTTTACATGCACATTAACTTTAATGGCATCCCAGTCTTAGTCCATAAGGTTCAATATTGAGTTGGTCCACCCTTTGCAGCTATACCAGCTTCAACTTTTCCGGGAAGGCTGTCCACAAGGTTTAGGAGTGTGTCTATGGGAACGTTTGACCATTCTTCCAGAAGAGCATTTGTGAGGTCAGGCACTATCGGGTTGAGGTCAGGACTCTGTGCAGGCCAGTCAAGTTCCTCCACCCCAAACTTGCTCATCCATGTCTTTATGCATCTTGCTTTGTGTACTTGTCCAAATCCTTTGGTGGAGGGGGTTATGGTGTAGGGTAGTTCTGCAGGGCTTGGGCTTGGCCTTGGCCCCTTTGTTGCAGTGAAGGGAACTCTTAACCCCTCTAGCGGTATTCCCGAGTCCGGCTCGGGGTGGATTTTCAATTCCAAAAGTGGTAACCCCGAGCCAGACTCGGGATCGCATCGCAGGATCCTTGTAGAGGTTACTTACCTTGTCCCCTGGATCCTGCGATGTCTCCCCGCTGTGATCTGCGAGCTGCCGTGTCTCGCTCAATTCACAGTGCCGAGCTCCGTTCTCTGCGAGCGTTGCTACGCACGGGGATGGAGTTCGGTGCTAAATTCAGAAAGTAAGACACACAGTATAGATACAGTATACTGTAATCTTACAGATTACAGTACTGTATCAAATAATTACACATCCCCTTTGTTCCTAGTGGTCTGTCCAGTGTCCTGAATGCAGTTTTATATTATAAATACTGTTCTTTCTGCCTGGAAACTGGAGATTGTCCATAGCAACCAAAACCGTCCCTTTACATCAAAAGTGGTTTTAGACCAGCTAGAAAACAGCGGTAATAAATTTGAATCATTTGCAGAATTGAGAGTCAGTGATTTGTGGGGAGATCCGTCATCAAACACTGAAAAGTAATGACAGCGACAATTCTGCAACTTAGCAAATTTCAGTGTTTTTGATTTGATTACATTATTGAATAATTTTTATTATTATTATATTATTATTTGGTATAATTATTTATAGTTATTTATATTATAATTTATGATTTCGTTTTTCAAACTTTATCATACCCGGGATGTCTACTAGACTCTTGTTTGGACAGATTTACGTGAATTATTCCTAAGAATTACAGGCCTACAATATAAAACGCCAAATTTCCATGCAAAATAATTGTACCGCTTTCAGCACCTAAAATCTGAAATAATCATACCGCCAGGGAGGTTAAGGCATCAGCATACCAAGACATTTTGGACAATTTTATGCTCCCAACTTTGTGGGGACAGTTTGGGGATGGACCCTTCCTGTTCCAAAATAACTGCGCACCAGTGCACAAAGCAAGGTCCATAAAGACTTGCATGAGCAAAGGATTTTGTACCAAATATTAAATAAATTTCAGTTAGTGTATTCAATACTTTTTCCCTGTGTCATTCCATTTTATTACACATACGGTAACTTAATTTCTGAACGCATTTGTTTTGGTTTCTTTATATGTATGTACAGTGAGGGAAAAAAGTATTTGATCCCCTGCTGATTTTGTACGTTTTCCCACTGATAAAGAAATGATCAGTCTATTATTTTAATGGTAGATTTATTTTAACAGTGAGAGACAGAATAACAACACAAATATCCAGGAAAAGCATTTAAAAAAAGTTATACATTGATTTGCATTTTAATGAGTGGAAAAAGTATTTGATCCCCTATCAATCAGTAAGATTTCTGGCTTCCAGGTGTCTTCTATACAGGTAACGAGCTGAGATTAGGAGCACTCTCTTAAAGGGAGTGCTCCTAATCTCAGCTTGTTGTATAAAACACACCTGTCCACAGAAGCAATTAATCAATCAGATTCCAATCTCTCCACCATGGCCAAGACCAAAGAGCTATCCAAGGATGTCAGGGACCTACTCAAGGCTGGAATGGGCTACAAGACATCGCCAAGCAGCTTGGTGAGAGGGTGACAACAGTTGGTGCGATTATTCGCAAATGAAAGAAACACAAAATAACTGCCAATTTCCCTCGGTCTGGGGCGCCATGCAAGATCTGATCTCATGGAATTTCAATGATCATGAGAACGGTGAAGAATCAGCCCTGAATTACAGGGGAGAATCTTGTCAATGATCTCAAGGCAGCTGGGACCATAGTCGCCAAGAAAACAATTGGTAACACACTATGACATGCAGGACTGAGATCCTGCAGCGCCCGCAAGGTCCCCCTGCTCAATAAAAGCACATGTACAGGCTTGTCTGAAGTTTGCAAATGAACATCTGAATGATCAGAGGAGAACTGGGTGAAAGTGTTGTGGTCAGATGAGACCAAAATCAAGCTCTTTGGCATCAACTTAACTCGCCGTGTTTGGAGGAGGAGGAATGCTGCCTATGACCCCAAGAACACCATGCCTGAACATGAAGGTTTCCACCTCCATGCCCAAACATGGAGGTGGAAACATTATGCTTTGGGGGGTGTTTTTCTGCTAAGGGAACAAGACAACTTCACCACATCAAAGGGATGATGGACAGGGCCATGTATCGTCAAATCTTGGGTGAGAACCTCCTTCTCTCAGACAAGGCATTGAAAATGGGTCGTAGATGGGTATTCCAGCATGACAATGATCCAAAACAATTGCCAACAAGGGTTTTGCCACCAAGTACTAAGTCATGTTTTGCTAAGGCAGTGGCTCTCAACTCCTGTCCTCGGGACCCACTAACAGGCCAGGTTTTATGTATTACCTTGGGGAGATGCAGACTAGAATACTGCAATCACTGAGCAGCAAATGATATCACCTGTGATGTATTTCAGTTATCTTGCAAACCTGGCCTGTTAGTGGGTCCTGAGGACAGGAGTTGAGAACCACTGTGCTAAGTGGGTCAATTCCTTTTTTCACTCATTAAAATGCAAATCAATTCATAACTTTTTTGAAATGCATTTTTCTGGATTTTTTTGTTGTTCTTCTTTCTCTCACTGTTAAAATAAACCTACAATTAAAATTCTAGACTGATCATTTCTTTGTCAGTGGGCAAACGTACAAAATCAGCAGGGGATCAAATATTTTTTCCTCTCACTGTATGTAAAACTTTCATGTCAATAACACCTTTAAAAATATATTTATCTAGAAAAATGGTGATGTGTTCAATACTTATTTTACTCGCTGTGTATATGTATGTGTGTATATATATTATATACTGTGTGTGTATATATATATATATATATATATATATATATATATATATATATATATATATATATATATATATATTTTATATATATATATATACACACACACACTCTCCCTAGCTGTCTTGTCTCCTCCTCTCATGTTCGTCTCCAAGACTACCCCAATCTGGCCGGCTATCTCCTACTCTGTGCAATTTCCTGATCCCTGAAAACTCGTATCTTTAGGGAAGCCCATCCCACCTTTGCCTCTAAATTGAATGATTCATTCTCCCATCAGCTCATCCCTCACAGCTATTATTATTATTATTATTATTATTTAAGGTACTTATATAGCGCCGTCAATTTACGCAGCGCTTTACATATACATTGTACATTCACATCAGTCCCTACCTTCAAGGAGCTTACAATCTAAGGTCCCTAACTCACATTCATATACTGGGGCCAATTTAGACAGAAGCCAATTAACCGACCAGCATGTTTTTGGAGTGTGGGAGGAAATCGGAGTACCCAGTGGAAACCCACGCAGGCACTGGGAGAATATGCAAAATCCAGGCAGGTAGTGTCGTGGTTGGGATTTGAACCAGTGGCCCTTTTTTAGTGCTACCCACTACCCCACTGTGCCATGCTATTACATTTGTTCCACCTGCCCCTCCCTATTAGATTGTAAGCTCTCAGGAGCAAGGTCCTCCTAACCCTCTTGCATTGAATTGTATTGTTTACTGTACTATCTCCTTTTATAATGTTAAGCACTGCTCAAACTGTTGGCACTATACAGTGTAAATCCTGTATAATAGTAATACTAATAATAATATATATATATATATATATATATATATATATATATATATATATATATATATATATATATAATGGCCCATATCTGATGGAGGCTATTATATCATGGAGTGTGCAGGGAGCAACCCGTGTGACAAGAGGCTGTGTCGATCCCAGTGGGAAGCTTTGTTGATTTCTTCCTCGCAGTCGGAGGGAGGGGTACAGAGCTCCCGAGTCCCCCCCCCCCCCCCTCCTTAGCTCTTATCTGTGATGTTCCAGCTCCTCTATCCTCAGAACCATGAGTTATAGCCAGCTGCACAGGAAAAGTAGGCCAGGCAGAGTTTAAAGCATTCTATTGAAAGAACACAAAACCCAGCAAAGGGATTTTACTCGGCAGAGCGGGATTTTGGTTACGTTCCCTGAAATCATCTTTTCTGTGGGGTTGGTTTTCAGGAGCCTCAAAAGATTCCTTTTTTTTTAAAGGCGGTTTTCAAAACTCTTCGGAAATCTTCGCTTTGAGAGCGTCCAAGGTGTGTTTGACATCCGGCACACGCTCTCTTATATATGCATTATAACTAGCGTCTCCTCTCCAAAGATTCTTATTGTTTTCATCATCAGGATTCCAAATTATATGTTAGATGTATATGTAATTATGTAGTACTCGGAATTAAATTAGGCTTGTAGTGAAATCCTACTATAGAAAACAAGTCGATTAACTAGGGAACTGCTAATGTTGCATACATAGCATTGGAACCGTGCTTAAAGCTGAACTCCGGGGTTGTCTAAATCCAGGGGGTCCAACCTTTTGACCTTCCTGGGCCACATTGGAAGAAGAGGAAATATCTTGGGCCACACATAAAATACACAAACAATAATATAGATAATGTACCTATCTGATAAATAAAACTACATTTTTTTGTAATATTTTTTATTATAAAAGAGGGCAACATCAAACTAGTGCAAAATTTAACACTGTTTTGATCAAATAAAGCATCAATATCTGGTTTGATAGATGTAGTAGCAATTCTCAATTAATTCTCAAAGCTAGGGAATTCCTGGTTGTCAGCAGAACTAGTGTCCCCTCTCTTCTTGTTCTGGTGACAACCCAAAGTTTGGGATTTTATTTCATAGTAACCTCTGGTGATAACTGTAATGCTGCGTACACACGAGCGGACTTTACGGCAGACTTTGCCCGGCGGACGGGATTTCGTCGGACAATTCGATCGTGTGTGGGCTCCAGCGGACTTTGTTTGCTCCAAAGTTGGACGGACTTAGATTTGAAACATGTATTAAATCTTTCCGTCGAACTCAAGTCCGGTCGAAAAGTCCGCTCGTCTGTATGCTAGTTGGACGGACAAAAAGCCACGCTAGGGCAGCTATTGGCTACTGGCTATGAACTTCCTTTTTTTTAGTCCGGTCGTACGTCATCACATAAGAATTCGACGGACTTTGGTGGATTGTGTGTAGGCAAGTCCTTTCATTCAGAAAGACCGTCATAAAGTCCATCGAAAAGTCTGCCGTAAAGTCTGCTCGTGTGTACGCGGCCTCAACAAGACAAATAGGGTGACTGGGGGCACATGCAGCAAAATAAACCGAACAGGGGTTCTAATCCCTCTCCACTTTAGCCAAAATGAAACAGGAAAGTTTTGCCTTTAGCTATACTTTATTAAAATGAATAAAACATACATTTCATTAATTAATAAAATTACATACACTGATCCTTTCCTACATTTGGATCTAACAAAACCATGAAAGAGATGACTGTTCTTTTTCAATTAATCGCAAGCAGATTCAGCAGATGTCTCAGAGTTCTGGTAGGCAATGCCAGCTGTTGTAACATGACTTCAGACACTTGTGGACTTATTCAGTAAAGAGCTTGTCTTAAAGCGTAACTAAACCCGAGAACAAGAATGTCATATATCGCAGCTTAGTGTCCTTAGCTTTGGTGGTTACCATTTTTTCAAGATTTTTATTCTTTATTTTCACCTATAGATTCTGCCAGTAACACACTTCTTCTTCTAGGGTGACAATGCTGCTTCTCCATAGATACAGTACAGCGAGTGAGCATTGTCACCCTAGAAGAAGAAATGTGTTACTGGCAGAATCTATAGGTGTACTGTATCTATGGAGAAGCAGCGTTGTCACCCTAAGACAGGAATACAAAAAACTGCCCCTTTTCCTCTTCCTTGTAGCATAGAGTGAAGGGTTTCTGTATCCTCAGAGATAACTGGGAACGGGGGGGGGGGGGGGGGGTGTTTATTTACTAAAGGCAAATCCACTGTGGCTGTCGCTGTAGATCTGAGGGGGACATGCAAAGAAAATAAAAAACAGAATTTTTGCTTTTACATGATTGGATGATAAAATCAGCAGAGCTTCCCTCATTTCAGATCTTCCCCTCAGATCTAAATCAACCTCAATGTAACTGATATGAGTGCAGCACAGGAAGTCTCATATAAACCATAAGGCTTTAGAACCATTTTAATTTACACGGGCAGTGAAGGGGTGTGTTAACTACAGGTAGTTCTGTATTTTTACCGTCAACCATCAAATTTACATGGCAGCCACAGGGGTGAATTCACATTGCCGTGGCCACAATGCTTTACAGCATGACAATTTTAATTTGTCAAGTTTGACAGGGAGCACTGCCTGTCAAATTTTTCCATTGAAGTCAATAAGACATGCCAAATGTGGCTATGGCATGGTAGTTCATTGTAAAATCCCATTGGGATAGAAGAAAATGCCCCTGATGGATCATAAGAAGGAATGCATGAGATGCCAGAATCGCCTTCCGAATGCCTGTAAACCGGCTATCGAGAACAAATCTCTTTTCAGAGAGCAGTAAAGTCCGCCACCCATGTGAAAGAGGCCCAAGAGACCAAAAGCAACCCATAGCAGCCAAGCATACTTGGTCAGACCAGTACAAGGTGGATTTTGATTGTGATTGATCAAGCCAGAAATAGACATGCATTGCTCGAAAATGCATGTTTGTGTGTATTGCCAATTACTGACATGTGCTTTGGCATGTTTCCATCAAATTAAATGGAGAATGCATCTTTCCATAGAAGACAAGTGTGAACGATCCCTAAAGATTTTACCTTTAGTACTTCATTGCCCTGAGACAAGTATAAAGTGAACGTGTTATTAAACCCAGAGTACCAACTAAATATAGATCATCTTCAGTTTCCCATGTGGAAATTAAATATATCTGTTACACAGCAAAATAAGTACCCCAAATACTTTTTTAAAAGAATCATATACTCTAGTCGAGTGACCTTGGTAATCTCTTAATCGTAGCCTCCTGCACTATGGGACCTGAAGGAGAAGCAATGAACAATGCTGTGATGCAGCTGGAAACATCACTCCAGTGCCTGCCCAACGCAAATTGATGCTGTTGCGGTCATGTGATTTATTTAAAAAAATATTTATTATTTTGATAAAAACTTTTAAAATGTCTTAAAATGTTTCCATTTAGTTTTAAAAAATTACATTTTGATAAAAATGTTTTCAATATTTAATGTTAATAAAATAGTGGAGGTAGAATGTTTGTGTAGAGCTGTAGAGCATTGGTCTCCAAACTGTGGTCGGGGGCCAGATGTTACCCTGTGCAAGATTTTATCTGGTCCTTGGGGTACTATTTCATCGACTGACACCAACTAAGGGGTGCAGTTCCTCCCAATGACATCAACGATGGAGCACAATTCCTGACAATGACTCCAACGATAGGACACGCTTCCTCCCAATGACACCAATAATTGGAAACACTTCCTCCCAATAACACCAATGATGGGACACAATTCCTCCCAACAACACCATCAATATCGATGAGACACAATTCCTCCCAATGAAGGGGCACAATTCCTGCCAATGACTTCAACGATGGGACACACTTCCTCCCAATAACACCAATGATGGGACACAATTCCTCCCAACAACACCATCAATATCGATGAGACACAATTCCTCCCAATGATGGGGCACAATTCCTGCCAATGACTCCAACGATGGGACACACTTCCTCCCAATAACACCAACGATGGGACACACTTCCTCCCAATGACACCAATGATGGGACACACTTCCTCCCAATAACACCAATGATGGGACACAATTCCTTCCAACAACACCATCAATGGGACACAATTTCTCTTACTGACATCAAACAAAGGGGCATTGTTTACTCTCACTGATGCTGGGTCATTTTCTACTCCCGATGGCCATGGTCTGGCCCTCCTAAAGTCTGAAGGACAGTAAACTGGCCCTTTTTTTAGTAAGTTTTGGGGCCCCTAGTGCAGAGTGACATCCCCAATCATCCCTGCTAGATCTGCCCCACTAACTGACGCTATAATCACGTGTGATAGAGAGGGGTTAACAGGGATGATGAGTCAATGCTGGGGCCACCCCTGGTCATGTTGAGCAGCTTGCAGAGGAAAAGCAGAAGTGAATGGTTTCCTATGAGTAGACTGGTGGAGCATGTGCACTGAGGGTGGGAACGCGATACCTGGAGAATCAGCTGCTTTAGTGTTGCCACCAACTATTAGGAGGTGAAGAGAAACAGCAGGTTCAAACAAGTATTTAGTAATGTAGAGCAGATGCATAAACAAAAACTTATTTAAAAAAAAGTTCAATATCTAATTTTAAGGACACAGTAAATAGACAGAAAAAAATTTGACTTTAAAGCTGAACTCCATCTTTTGATATACTTTACACAGGGCTCAAAATCTCAAGTCCTGAGCTACTAGCCAGGCCTCAAGGGTTACTGGCCACCAATTGCCCCACCCGACCCTTACCCACCCCTTATCACGCCATCATAAATTATCTCATGAAATGACACTTAAATGTTTTATGCAGAATTAAGTTACAAAAATAGATATCAACAACAACTTTATCAGTTTCCCCTCAGCACAGCCTCACCAGTGCCCATCATTGCAGCGTGACCTGTGCCAATCATTGCAGCGTGACCTGTGCCCATCAATCCATCATTGCAGCGTGACCTGTGCCCATCATTGCAGCCTCACCTTGCATTGCAGCTTCACCGTGCATTGCAGCCTCACCGTGCCCAACATTGTAGCCTCATCGTGCCCCCATTGCAGCCTCACCGTGCGCAGCCTCACCGTGCCCCACATTGCAGCCTCACTGTGCCCCACATTGCAGCCTCACCGTGCCCCACATTGCAGCCTCACCGTGCCCCACATTGCAGCCTCACTGTGCCCCGAATAGCAGCCTCACTGTGCCCCGAATTGCAGCATCACTGTGCCCCCATTGCAGCCTTGCCAGGGTGGACAGATCATGACGAGTTAGAAGAGAGCCAGGGTCGCAGAGCGGTAAAACACGCCGTAACAGCTGACATTGGAACTGTCTCCGCTCTGCTCACTCTCAAGCAGCCTTGCCTCCTCCTAACCCCACTCCTGTGATAGACAGAATGCATCCCCGCATTGGATCCGCGTTCTGTCTATCACAGGGGCGGGGTTAGGAGGAGGCGGGGCTGTGTGAGAGTGAGCAGAGCCGAGACAGTTTCAATGTCAGCTATTACTGTGATTCCGTAGCACTCCTGTAACTCCATGCACTCTTCCACCGGGAGAACGGCTCCCGATCATCTCTGCCCGCGGTGCTCCCCCCACCCCCCCCCCCACTCCCAGGCAGCCCAGCTCCCCGCCAACCCTCATTTTCCACTCGCAAAATGCGAGTGGAAAATTAGGTTGTTTTACTAAAGGCAAATATACTGTGCACTACAAGTGCACTTGGAAGTGCAGTTGCTCTAGATCTGAGGGGGAAGATGTTAAATGAGGGGAAGCTCTGCTGAGTTCTATCATCCAATCATGTGCAAGCAAAAATGCTGTTTTTTATTTTCCATGCGAATGTACCCCTCAGATCTAGAGCAAATGCCCTTCCAAGTGCACTTGTACTGCATAGTATATTTTCCTTCAGTAAATCAATCCCTATGTCCCTCACTAACATGTGAGACTGCTGGATGTGCGGTATAAACTGTATGTAGCTGCGGCCACATCAAGCATACCACACTGTGTTCTTTGTTCAAGCCGAGACTTCCTGTCTTATACCTGGAAAACAGTAGAGTCTATCACAGCGGCGCTCAGCCATTCAAAGAAAGCCATGTATTCTAGCAATGAATACAAAGCTTCCTCTGGCTGAGTCAGAGGTTGTGACATCAGCCCGCCACACTGACTCAACCAATCAGAGAAAGCTTTGTATTCATTGCTAGCATACTTTGCTCTCTCTGAATGGCTGAGTGCCGATCAGATAGATGTGTTCCAGGTATGAGAATAGGAAGTCTCGGCTCGCACCCATAACGCAGTGCGGCATGCTGTATGTGGCCGCAGCTACATAAAGTTTATATCGCACATCCAGCGGCCTCACATGTTAGTGAGGGACATAGCTCATTTGCGCCAAGCTGGCCCAAACAAACTATGTAAAGTATATCAAAAGATGGAGTTCAGCTTTAATGACACTTTAAGGAATTCAGACTTGTTTCTCAGTTTTATTTTTCTAAAAGTCCCTAACTCAAAGTTGTTGAGTCTGGACACAGCCAGGTAGCTACCATTTTCAAGACAAAGTCAGCAATAGTGACCCTTATATTCCTTAATGGAACATTTACCTAAAATAAAACCCACTGTATTTCAGTTCATGATTCAGAGTGTGTATATGCAACCAGTGCCAAATTTATAAGAGGGCAAAAGGAGCAACTGCCCTGCCCCCCCCCCCCCATATCCAAAGAACAATATAAAACAATGTAAAATACAGAATAAATAATAATTAAAAAGTTATATAATCATAAAAAAGGCTTTATTTTTCAACTGTATCTTGGGAAGAAAGATTTTAAAAGCCATCATCTTTTTTTTAAAAGCCATCATCTTTGCACTGGACTGGTATATTGTATCGTTTTTAAAAACAATTTTTAGCAGCTCAAGCAAACCACACATAGAGCACACATTGTGTCATGCATTTTAAAAATGTGTGACTGTCATTGAGAATGTAAACCAAATGTATATGAGAGGCTCCCAGAACCTGAAGTGCCCCGGGCCCCCCAAGGTCTAAATCTGGCCCTATATGCAAGTATAAATGGCTGCTCCCATGTACATATAATAAAGACCTGAAAATTCAAACCTGGACAGTCTTTACCAAAGCTAGTTGGCAAAAGTATTCCTGCAGAGTATGGCCTGACCGAACCCTGTGACCTCTCATGCCAGCACTGGTCAAAATTGTTATCCTTTTTTTATTGTTTAATTATTGCTTAACATGATTATTATTTTCTTCCAGTATTAACTTACAAAATGGACAGAACTTCACACAATCGTTGCTGAGTCCCCAGAGCCAGCCACAGGTAAGTGCCACGTGCCTGCACAGATCCTCCAGGCTGCAGCTATTCATTGTGCTGACACAACTTACACAAACCAGACACTGGCCAAGTTGCAGAGAATTGCATTTATATTGTTGATTTCATTTAGCAGCACTGAATTGCATTCTCAGCTGCTCCTTTGGGAATTGAGAGATAAGAGTGAGATGTGCTGACCGAGTAGAGTGATCCTGCTTAGTCTTCTCATTTCTGTGTCACCTTATTTTGCTCCAACGTCTATCTCCAGCACCCACCCTTACCTCATCTTCTTTCCTATTCTCTCTTCAGGCCAACAAGATTCTCAGCTGCGTTTTTAATTCACTGACCCCTGACAGCATCCACCAAATTGTGCCTCAGGCCTTGTGAGAAATGGCGCTCTATACAGCGCTCATCAGCTCTCCAATGACAGCTCAAAGTCACTCTGACATTCCATCCTAAGATCGGAAAGCGGATCTACTGCCAGCTCATCAAGAAAATAACAGCGATAAATCTATATGACAAATTAAAATTGTAATTTGGCAAACTACATTCTGATGAGGTTTTTGTACCCACCAAGCTGTGCCTCTTGAGTTCCAAATGCCAAATCTAAAAACTCCTCAACACATCCTTGTTAGCTAAAGAAACCTAATTAAGACCTGCTTCTTATGTTCACAAAAAAACAGACTTGTAAGTATTCAAACATTGGCAACTTATGGGAAAGTCAGTCCCAAGGTGTCTCTGTACATTGAGGTACCGACCTGCCATAATCTATAGGACCCCTCACACTGGGATATGGCAAGGAATACTTTGACAGTACACTTACCTGAAGGTCAACCCCATGTCTTCTTGACAATGACTGAGGCTGAATTTTTTACCAGGAACCTGCAGGCCTTTTGCAATGCCCTGCCCTATTCAATCAGGTGGTTTTATAGTATATAGGTTCCAGGGGCAGATCCACCTGTGGGGGCAACGGGGCAGTGTTGCCCCCCCCCCCCCCCGAGAAAATATTATCAGCAGCAGGCCGGCCCGTCCTGGCACTGGTTGCTATTGCCTGCCGCATGGTGTCTAGCAACCAGTGATGTCACTTCCGAGCAAAAGGAGGAGAGCGAGGCGCCAGCATTCAAAGCGCAGTGGAGAAGGAGGATATAACTTCTTGCTCCTCCGTGCCTAGTGTGTGAATGTTGGCTCCACCCACCTCCTCCCTCCATCTTCTCCAGGCTCCATTGTGGCGTGAAGGAAGGGAACTTCCAGTTCCATGGCTGTGTAGATAGGTTGGAGGATTGTATGTGCATGCCACATTTCCTGAACTTGAAGGTTGGTATTAGTTGTCAATTTAGGTTGGAGTCCAACTAACAGGGAAATATGGCCTTCCCTCCATTATATCACCTTGCTTTTTGACCAGCAGATCTTTAGTAATATACATAAATACTGTGCAGAGGAGTTATTGAGGGGGCAGCAAATTTACACTGTCATACAAGCTGTACACTCACGACTTTACATTGTAGAAAAGTGTTATTTCTTCAGTGTTGTCACATAAAAAGATATAATATTCTCTTAGATTGTAAGCTCTAAGGAGCAGGGCTCTCTGATTCCTACTGTTTTAAAGTGTATTGTATTTGTACTGTCTACCCTCAAGTTGTAAAGCGATACGTAAACTGTTGGCGCTATATAAATCCTGTATACTAATAATAATATTATTTACAAAAATGTGAGAAGTGTACTCACTTTAGTGGGATACTGTGTATATACATACAGTATCTCACAAAAGTGAGTACACAGCTCACATTTTTGTAAATGTTTTATTATACCTTTTCATGTGACAGCACTGAAGAAATGACACTTTGCTACAATGTAAAGTAGTGAGTGTACAGCTTGTATGACAGTGTAAATTTGCTGTCCCCTCAAAATAATTCAACACACAGCCATTAATGTCTAAACCGCTGGCAACAAAAGTGAGTACACCTCTAAGTGTCAATATTTTGTGTGGCCACCATTATTTTCCAGCACTGCCTTAACCCTCTTGGGCATGGAGTTCACCAAAGCGTCACAGGTTGCCACTGGAGTCCTCTTCTACTCTTCCATGACAACATCACGGAACTGGTGGATGTTAGAGACCTTGCGCTCCTCCACCTTCCATTTGAGGATGCCCCACAGATGCTCAATAGGGTTTAGATCTGGAGACATGCCTAGCCAGTCCATCACCTTTACCCTCAGCTTCTTTAGCAAGGCAGTGGTCGTCTTGGAGGTGTGTTTGGGGTCGCTATGTTGGAATACTGCCCTGTGGCCCAATCTCTAAAGGGAGGGGATCATGCTCTGCTTCAGTATGTCACAGTACATGTTGGCATTCATGGTTCCCTCAATGAACTGTAGCTCCCCAGTGCTGGCAGCACTCATGCAGCCCCAGACCATGACACTCCCACCACCATGCTTGACTGTAGGCAAGACACACTTGTTTTTGTACTCCTAACCTGGTTGTCGCCACACATGCTTGACACCATCTGAACCAAATAAGTTTATATTGGTCTCATCAGACCAAAGGACATGGTTCCAGTAATCCATGTCATTAGTCTGCTGGTCTTCAGCAAACTGTTTGCGGGCTTTCTTGTGCATCATCTTTAGAAGAGGCTTTCTTCTGGGATGACAGCCATGCAGACCAATTTGATGCAGTGTGTGGCGTATGGTCTGAGCACTGACAGGCTGACCCCCCACCCCTTCAACCTCTGCAGCAATGCTGGCAGCACTCATACGTCTATTTCCCAAAGACAACCTCTGGATATGACGCTGAGCACGTGCACTCAACTTCTTTGGTCGACCATGGCGAGGCCTGTTCTGAGTGGAACCTGTCCTGTTAAACCGCTGTATGGTCTTGGCCACCGTGCTGCAGCTCAGTTTCAGCATCTTGGCAATCTACTTATAGCCTAGGCCATCTTTATATAGAGCAACAATTCTTTTTTTTTAGATCCTCAGAGAGTTTTTGCGATGAGGTGCCATATTGAACTTCCAGTGACCAGTATGAGAGAGTGAGAGCGATATCACCAAATTTAACACACCTGCTCTCCATTCACACCTGAGACCTTGTAACACCGGGGAGGGAAAATTTTTAATCGGGCCCAATTTGGATATTTTCAATTTGGGGTGTACTCACTTTTGTTGCCAGTGGTTTAGACATTAATGGCTGTGTGTTGAGTTATTTTGAGGGGACATCAAATTTACACTGTTATACAAGCTGTACACTCAGTACTCTACATTGTAGCAAAGTGTAATTTTTTCAGTGTTGTCACATAAAAAGATATAATAAAATATTTACAAAAGGAATGTGAGGAATGTACTCACTTTTGTGAGATACTGTGTGTATACAGTGGGGACGGAAAGTATTCAAACCCCCTTAAATTTTTCACTCTTTGTTATATTGCAGCCATTTGCTAAAATCATTTTAAGTTCATTTTTTTTCCTCATTAATGTACACACAGCACCCCATATTAACAGAAAAACACAGAATTGTTGACATTTTTGCAGATTTATTAAAAAAGAAAAACTGAAATATCACACGGTCTAAATATTCAGACCCTTTGCTGTGACACTAATATATTTAACTCAAGTGCTGTCCATTTCTTCTGAACATCCTTGAGATGGTTCTACACCTTCATTTGAGTCCAGCTGTGTTTGATTATACTGATTGAACTTGATTAGGAAAGCAACACCTGTCTATATAAGACCTTACAGCTCACAGTGCATGTCAGAGCAATTGAGAATCATGAGGTCAAAGGAACTGCCTGAAGAGCTCAGAGACAGAACTGTGGCAAGGCACAGATCTGGCCAAGGTTACAAAAAAATTTCTGCTGCACTTAAGGTTCCTAAGAGCACAGTGGCCTCCATAATCCTTAAATGGAAGACGTTTGGGATGACCAGAACCCTTCCTAGAGCTGGCCGTCCGGCCAAACTGAGTTATCGGGGGAGAAGAGCCTTGGTGAGAGAGGTAAAGAAGAACCCAAAGATCACTGTGGCTGAGCTCCAGAGATGCAGTCGGGAGATGGGAGAAAGTTGTAGAATGTCAATCATCACTGCAGCCCTCCACCAGTCGGGGCTTTATGGTAGAGTGGCCAGACAGAAGCCTCTCCTCAGTGCAAAACACATGAAAGCCTGCATGGAGTTTGCTAACAAAAACACCTGAAGGACTCCAACATGGTGAGAAATAAGATTCTCTGGTCTGATGAGACCAAGATAGAACTTTTTGGCCTTAATTCTAAGCAGTATGTGTAGAGAAAACCAGGCACTGCTCATCACCTGTCCAATACAGTCCCAACAGTGAAGCATGGTGGTGGCAGCATCATACTGTGGGTGTGTTTTTCAGCTGCAGGGACGACTGGTTGCAATTGAGGGAAAGATGAATGCGGCCAAGTACAGGGATATCCTGGACGAAAACCTTCTCCAGAGTGCTCAGGACCTCAGACTGGGCCGAAGGTTTACCTTCCAACAAGACAATGACCCTAAGCACACAGCTAAAATAACGAAGGAGTGGCTTCACAACAACTCCGTGACTGTTCTTGAATGGCCCAGCCAGAGCCCTGACTTAAACCAAACTGAGCATCTCTGGAGAGACCTAAAAATGGCTGTCCACCAACGTTTACCATCCAACCTGACAGAACTGGAGAGGATCTGCAAGAAGGAATGGCAGAGGATCCCCAAATCCAGGTATGAAAAACTTCTTGCATCTTTCCCAAAAAGACTCATGGCTGTATTAGATCAAAAGGGTGCTTCTACTAAATACTGAGCAAAGGGTGTGAATACTTAGGACCATGTGATATTTCAGTTTTTCTTTTTTAATAAATCTGCAAAAATGTCAACAATTCTGTGTTTTTCTGTCAATATGGGGTGCTGTGTGTACATTAATGAGGAAACAAATGAACTTAAATGACTTTAGCAAATGGCTGCAAAATGACAAAGAGTGAACAATTTAAGGGGGTCTAAATACTTTCCGTCCCCACTGTATATATTATATAATAATATTTCTAAGATTATTTTTGAACTTTCCTCCTACTAGTTTGAGGCCATTTCCCCGTATTCTTGATTCTAACTTCATATTGGAATTACTATCCTCCTCACCTTTATTCATACCCTTAATGTATTCACCGGACAGTGGGCTTTAACTGACGTCACAAAGCCGGTCCAGGCTGGGGCAAGATTGCAACAATATGGCAGGGATCTGCCCACAACCCCGGACCAGCATCTGGCTTAGCCTCTCAGCGAGCCACTGAGAGGCTGAGCCAGCCGCTCCCACCCAATCCACAGCCCAGCGATCCAGTGAGTAATCCCTTGTGATAGCATGGGCAGTGATAGGTATTAGGCCCCAGATCTCTCCACTGCCCTCAAAAGCATCTGATCAAACTGAGATTGGTTTGATCATATACTTTACAAACCGGTAACGGCTTTGAAAACCACAAACCGAAACTGGAAGTGACAGAATCCTTGTCACTTCCTATTTCATAAACCTTAGAGATGACCGGGGAATGCAATTTCTTTCTTCATCTTGATGGTAAGCCGACCCAACTTCACACATCAGTCCAGGGCTCCCTGGTGGAACAGGAGAGACTGGGAGAGACAGTGGTAGGGAGGGACCCCTTCTGCTCCCTGTAGAAAACTGAGGACATCTTGTGTCAGAAACAAAAGTATAGCATAGCACAGCTCTGGACTGTAGGCTAGTATTGTAGCTAGAGGTGTTGGGAGACCATATCCCGAAAAAATATTAGCCTTTAGTTGGAATTTATTAACAGGTTTACTTTAACTGGTATATGAGAAGTGGGTTTTAATAATGTTTTTGGCAGGACAATGAGGCTGAATTCTTGGTAAATTTTGTATATCTGTTTATAGTCATTGTGCAATCCAGTATATCCTGTTGTGTATCCAGTACTTATCACTGGTCCATACAGTCTACCAAAGGACAACATGCAGAGAGGGAGATGATGAATGCATTTTGTTTGAGCTTCAGAGAGTTTTATGACTCCCCTCAGCAGCCCCGCATCCTCTTGTTTATTTCCATGCTGTTGTAGGTAAGTTTAGTGTCCAGAAGTGACCAAGTATGACCAAGATAAAATAAAAAAAGTGAACCCAAATTGTAGAAGACAGCTTGTAGTGTCTATTAATAAATGTATCCATAATCATAGGATTTCTCATCCCTGAAGCACTGTCAACAATGATAGGTCTCTGCTAGCAGACCAACACTGAAGATCCCTGTAGATCTTTGTTCAATTCATCTGTCTAAAAATCAGATTGATCTTCATATCATCCTGATTGATTTGATGGCCTGTATAATCAAATCCACGAAGACTCAGGCCTTTGAAATGGCAGTCCATAGGCTTGTCATCTTGTTTATAGAAGTCACATCACCCACCTGAACTACTCTTCTGATGCATTTCAACATCTGTTGGGCTTAGTTGTAGAATGTGTCGGGGATAGATGTCTGGAACCAACCCCGGGAGGTGGAGACGGGAGGTGGAGACATGATATTGCAGAGACCTAGAGATCAGCAATATGGGACTGTGTGTTTAGCTCAGATTTTACATGTTTGTACTTCTTTCATTTATTCTATCACTGTGAAGTGACAACTGACATGACTTCTTCTCTAACGTTGTAAAAAAACTGGACTTAAAGGATATCTGTCACTTTTGAAATTTGGCATTCATCTTGCAGTTTATTGCAAGTTATGAAGTTGCCTTTATTTTATTTTTGGCTATAAATTATATATATTATATATCTTATATTCTATCTTATATAGATCTAATATTATAAGAGCTCCAGCATTCTATAAAAGTAATTGGGCAGAGTCACACCTCCATGTCTGAGCAATGGTGTCCTCTTAATTACATTCTACACAATATTCCTTTTCTCATCAAAGCCCACTTTAAGGCTTAGTCCCCCTCTCCCCATAGATGTTCCTTACTGCGGTCTTTTGTGCTTTTGTTATCTTATTCTTACCGTTTTCTAATGTCTTTAGGCCAATCATGTGGGTTCCTTTCCTTCTCTCAATCTTCTCTAAGTGGTGGGCAGTCCTGGGTTTAACAGAGTGCACCACTTTCTGAATCGATATACTGTGAATGAAGGGCACTGTGGTGGCACCCCATCAGCGGGCAGGCCAGTGACACCCCTAATTCACGGTATCACCTCAGTCATATGGGTAGAGTGATGATGGATGTCCTTTAATTCAGAAGACTGTGGAAAACTTGTGGGTAAAAAAAGTACTCTGATTTGAAGGTGAATATTGCAACCAGAGCTGCTTTTTTATTTTGAACACCTTGAGGTCCATTATTTAATACAATGCCCACAGATGGGTAGATAGGAACATTTATCAAAGGGGCAACAAAAAGGGTATTTGCTGGAGGTCAACCAGTATATGAGGTCTACCAAGAGCATGGCAGGAGCGGAGCTGCTGAGATGTTTAGGTTCCTTAATTTAATAGAGAACAATAAGCAGGTTGAAATAAAACAGTATGATGATAAATTATAATCCTCTCACTTGCACAGAATAATGTAAATATTACTGGCTACAGTCCAGCTGTTAGCCTTCCATTGGCAGTTCAGAATAAATAAATTCCTCCTTTTTGGCCATTATATTAAAAAAAAAAAACTGAGCCAAGATAAACTTTTGTGTTCTCATCTCTTTTCCTTTTTTGGAATGTAATTCGTTTCTCAATAAAAAAAAGTTTGTTATATTTAATCAAACGTCTGTCTTTTATTTTTTCACTGTGTTCTTTTATTGGCATGTCATAGAATAAATATATTTATATAATATAAATATCCTAATAAAGCACAATAGATTAGACTGCAAACATGCTAAAACTCCTCTCGTTCTGGTTCTCTAATTCTAGATGACAGAACATTGAGGGCCCATTTAGACTTTTGCATTGTGGTAACATGCACACTACTGTAGCATGCGTAACATGCGCTACTGGGTTGCAGTGACATTCATTTTGATTGGCATGCCAATGGACTAATGCAATGCATCTGCATTGTAGCACTCCACTATACACATAAGTGTGTTGTGGTACATTGTGTTCCAAAAAAAAGAGTGATGTCCACTTTTTGGTACATTAGGTTGCATCAGCAGCCCATTCATTTCAGTGGGCTGCCTTAATGCAATGCATGTTACTTCACATGTTTAACGCACCACAAAAGAAAAATGGACCCTGAAGATATTATAGCTCCCCTTAAAGTGGACCTGAAGATTTGCTATCTTGTAGGGAACATCTAGAAATGTTAATTGTGCCTCAGCAGTACCCTGTAATATTTACACTTGTCTTAAATTTCTCCTGAAAAATAGCAATGCACTTGGTACGTGAGGGTGCCTAGAAACTCCTATACAGAACCTTACTGACTGCTAGTCTCTCCAGATTTGAAGCAAGATTTGATGATGTCACCACTGTGTCACTGTTCTCCTTGCTGGAGAGGAAGCTGTACCTGAAGACTTCCAGTGCAAGGATCTCCGTGCACCTACTTCATTCATTTTGGGGATCTGTGTTTTCTGCTCCTCTCACGTTGCCTATTAGTCATTAGTCTACAAGTCACCATATCACCGTTTATTGGGGGGCTGGCTCTGACAGTAAGAAGCATAGCCCAGCAGCTCCTCTACTATGGTGGACACCTCCAAACAGTGCAGAACAGAAATTGTCATATCAGTAATGGAGTAAAGATCAGCTGCAAGGTGCCTACATACATTACTAGTGACTAGTTCTTTGGTCTCTGCTTGCATTTTGGCTACATCTTTTACAGTACAGGTTCTCTTTAAAGGACAGAACAATAAGTTCAAAAATACTTGGTTCTGTTACATTGATTAACACATTTTCTACCAAATACAAGGTCTGACTGGTGTCTTCTTTAGAACCAAGAAGTCCAAAACTTTGACATTCTTCTGTGGCTTTGGGTCCACTTATCTGGAACCCACCAAAGAGCTGAACCAACCTATATTACCCTGCTAGGAACCCTAAATGTACAACTGAGATGTTAGGACCTGATCCACTCCACCTACACCACCACTAACATACCATAAACCTGCCTCTTCCTCTTATTTTTCTTTTCTCTCCCCTTCTCGCTTTTCTTTCTTCACACTCCAAGGAGCTAATCACAGCATATGGATTATTCCTTTGTAAACTTTGTCATGTAAGTCTTCCAGTAAGCTGTACTTAGACAATGATGCCCCTAATTTTTTTGAACTGGGTCCCTTTCTTGTGAATACCCCTCTGCATGCTACCTACCCCTCCATTAATATATGCAATGCTTCTGTGGTTATTAAGCAAAAAAAAAACTAGGTTAGACTGTAAGCTCACTAAACAAGGTAGAAACGCAGGTAAACAATCTGGGCTGTCATGTAGGGACACGTGTAGTCTTGGTAACTTGTCCCCAGGGTGTCTGGGCTGATCCTTGCAGCTGTGTCTCTATGTTCCCGCATGATCCCCCCCTCTGCATCAATAAGTTAACAGATGAGACTCGTGTCACTGTTATTCCATCTTAACCCTTTCACAGGGTATCCTGTCTGTACCATGCTGGTGATACTTTCTGCACATTTTGTTTATTTACCTAAAGCTGATCTCCAGGCAATGCTTAATCCATAGTTGAACTACATATATTTGCGCCATTTTACCAGTCAAAGGATTTGTAATTTTGTGCAGCCATTCCTGACATTTATACAGCTGTGCAAGACAGTATACATAGCTAAGTTGGCGACCTGATATTTCTGTAAGTATAGCTGACCTTCACCCTAAGGCTAAGTTTACAGGTGCGGTTGGAGGGCGTTAAAAATGCAAGGTTAAGCACCATTTTTAGCCCCCCCCCCCATTCCCCTTAAGCTGCAATGGCAATGGACAGGGGTGTTTACATGCCACATTTACAATGCTTCGCTTTGCACCCATGCCAAAAACTATCCAACATGTCACAATCAGCAGGCAACAAACCCACCAAACACAACCCATGCCACATTGCCTCCTCACTGCCTGTCAGTCACTTCAAAAAAACAGATCTGAACATGGTTTAAGAAAGTGGTGGGATTTAGACACGTCTAAACCTAGCCTAAGGCTAATCACCTCTTCCCCTGCCTCCAATCCCCTCCTCAGTTTATTGTGTGTGTGTGTGTGTGTGTATATATATATATATATATATATATATATATATATATATACATACATACATATACAGTGGGGACGGAAAGTATTCAGACCCCCTTAAATTTTTCACTCTTTGTTATATTGCAGCCATTTGCTAAAATCATTAAAGTTCATTTTTTTCCTCATTAATATACACACAGCACCCCATATTGACAGAAAAACACAGAATTGTTGAAATTTTTGCAGATTTATTAAAAAAGAAAAACTGAAATATCACATGGTCCTAAGTATTCAGAACCTTTGCTCAGTATTTAGTAGAAGCACCCTTTTGATCGAATACAGCCATGAGTCTTTTTGGGGAAGATTTGGGGATCCTCTGCCATTCCTCCTTGCAGATCCTCTCCAGTTCTGTCAGGTTGGATGGTAAACATTGTTGGACAGCCATTTTTAGGTCTCTCCAGAGATGCTCAATTGGCTTTAAGTCAGGACTCTAGCTGGGCCATTCAAGAACAGTCACAGAGTTGTTGTGAAGCCACTCCTTCGTTATTTTAGCTGTGTGCTTAGGGTCATTGTCTTGTTGGAAGGTAAACCTTCGGCCCAGTCTAGGGTCCTGAGCACTCTGGAGAAGATTTTCGTCCAGGATATCCCTGTACTTGACCGCATTCATCTTTCCCTTGATTGCAACCAGTCGTCCTGTCCCTGCAGCTGAAAAACACACCCACAGCATGATACTGCCACCACCATGCTTCGCTGTTGGGACTGTATTGGACAGGTGATGAGCAGTGCCTGGTTTTCTCCACACATACCGCTTAGAATTAAGGCCAAAAAGTTCTATCTCGGTCTCATCAGACCAGAGAATCTTATTTCTCACCATCTTGGAGTCCTTCAGGTTTTTTTTAGCAAACTCCATGCGGGCTTTCATGTGTCTTGCACTGAGGAGAGGCTTCCGTCGGGCCACTCTGCCAAAAAGCCCGACTGGTGGAGGGCTGCAGTGATGGTTGACTTTCTACAACTTTCTCCCATCTCCCGACTGCATCTCTGGAGCTCAGCCACAGTGATCTTTGGGTTTGTCTTTACCGCTCTCACTAAGGCTCTTCTCCCCCGATAGCTCAGTTTGGCCTGACGGCCAGCTCTAGGAAGGGTTCAAGTCATCCCAAACGTCTTCCATTTAAGGACTATGGAGGCCACTGTGCTCTTAGGAACCTTGAGTGCAGCAGAATTTTTTTTGTAACCTTGGCCAGATCTGTGCCTTGCCACAATTCTGTCTCTGAGCTCTTCAGGCAGTTCCTTTGACCCCATGATTCTCATTTGCTCTGACATACACTGTGAGCTGTAAGGTCTTATATAGACAGGTGTGTTGCTTTCCTAATCAAGTCCAATCAGTATAATCAAACACAGCTGGACTCAAATGAAGGTGTAGAACCATCTCAAGGATGATCAGAAGAAATGGGCAGCACCTGAGTTAAATATATTAGTGCCACAGCAAAGGGTCTGAATACTTAGGACCATGTGATATTTCAGTTTTTCTTTTTAAATAAATCTGCAAAAATGTCAACAATTCTGTGTTTTTCTGTCAATATGGGGTGCTGTGTGTACATTAATGAGGAAAAAAAATGAACTTAAATGATTTTAGCAAATGGCTGCAATATAACAAAGAGTGAAAAATTTAAGGGGGTCTGAATACTTTCCGTCCCCACTGTATATACACACACAATTTATATATTGTATATGTGTATATACAATATGATATATATATATATATAGATATAGATATAGATAGATCTAGATATATAGTATTGTGCAAAGGTGAAAAATGTAAATGGGAATGCTTTGAGAAATATAAGTGTTAATAGTTTGTTTTATCAATTAACAAATTGGAACCCAGAAGAGAAATCCAAATCAAATCATTATTTGATGTGACCCTTTGCCTTCAAAACAGCATCATTTCTTCTAGGTCACTTACACACAGTTTTTACAGGAACTATGCAGGTAGGTTGTTCCAAACAACTGGGAGAACTAACCACAGATCTTATGTGGATGTAGACTGCCTCAGATCCTTCTGTCTCTTCATGTAATCCCAGACAGACTCCATGATGTTGAGATCAGGACTCTGTGGGAGCCAAAACATCACTTCCAGGACTTCTAGTTCCTTAGGCTGGCCATACATGGTGCAAATTTCCATGGGTTGCAGGAATGAAATTTTGAAAGATTCCCCCATCAACACTGACAGTGCTGACAGGGGAATCCCTCCTACCGAGCAATTGTCTTCTCCTGGCAGGAAGGCGGGCGGGTGGGGGAAACTGTCCCTGCTGGGAGAAAACAGTGATTGTTGCTAGCAGCTTTAGCAGCTGCTAGCGATGATTGCAAGAGAATCTGGCAGGCCGGATGTACCCAAGTTGATCGTACATTCAGCCTGCCCATTAACGGTTCGCATTTTGGACAGTTCCAACTTCCTACTGAAGATACGCTGAAGATAGTTTTTCCTTATGCTGAAGATAGTTCTTAATAACATTGGCTGTATGTTTGAGGTAGTTGTCCTGCTGCGGAATACATTTGGGGCCAATCACATGCCCCTCTGATGGTATGGTATGTTGGATAAGTATCTGCCTGTGTTTGTCCACATTGAGGACACCATTGATCCTGACCAAATGTCCAACTCTATTTGCAGAAATGTAGCCCCAAACTTGCACAGAACCTCCACCATACCGTTGCCTGCAGACACTCATTATTGTACCGCTCTAAAGCCCTTTGCAAACAAACTGCCTCCTGCTACAGCCAAATATTTCACATTTTGACTCATCCAGAGCACCTACTGCCATTTTTCTGCACCCCAGTTCCTCTGTTTTCCTGCATAGTTGAGCCGCTTAGCCTTGTTTCTACATCGAAGGTATGGCTTTTTGGCTGCAACTCTTCCATGAAGACCAATTTTTGCCAGACTTCTCCAGACAGTAGATGGGTGTATCTAGGTCACACTGGTTTCTGCAAGTTCTCTGCTGACAGCACTGCTGGACATCTTCCAGTGTTGAAGGGAAGTAAGCATGATTTGTGTTTCATCCGCTGCATTAAGTTTTCTTTGGCCAACCACTGTGTCTACGTTCCTCAACACTGCCCAATCAATGGTGTCCTCAGTGCTGCATCAGGACACATGAACACAACCAACGTGAGGGGGAGAAGGAGATATCTTTTAGTGTTATGCCGCATACACACGAGCGGACTTTACGGCAGACTTGGTCCGGTGTACTGGATTTGGTCGGACAATTCGATCGTGTGTGGGCTCCAGCAGACTTTGTTTGCTCAAAAGTTTGACGGACTTAGATTTGAAACATGTTTTAAATCTATCCGTCAAACTCGAGTCCGGTCGAAAAGTCCGCTCGTCTGTATGCTAGTTCGATGGACAAAAAGCCAAGCTAGGGCAGCTATTGGCTACTGGCTATGAACTTCCTTGTTTTAGTCCGGTCGTACGTCATCACGTACGAATTCGACGGACTTTGGTGGATTGTGTGTAGGCAAGTCCGTTCATTCAGAAAGTCCGTCGAAAAGTCCGCCGGGCAAAGTCTGCCGTAAAGTCCGACCGTGTGTACGCGGCATTACTTTTAGGCTGCATTCACACCTGAGCGTTTTCAGCTCATAAAAAGCTCGAAAAACGCCCAAAAAAACGCCTGAAAAACACCCAACAAGCAAAATCCCATTAATTTCAATGGCATCTGTTCACATCTGAGCGTTTTTTCACCTGAAGCAAAACGCCTGAAAAACGCTCTAAGCTCCAAAAAGAACAGGAGCTTTTTTGGGGCAGATTACAGGCGTTTTTCTGCCTTGTACATTGGTGACCTGATCAAAATCGCGGTTAAAAAAAAAACATGCGACTTTGAAACGCTCAGGTGTGAATGCACTCTAAATGTTTTGGAGAAGTATTAAAATTCATGTTTTTTTACCAACCTGCCTGGATGTGTTTTCTGGGTTTGTGTAGTCACGCGTGTTTCGAATTATAGAACACACTTTGGCCCAGCACGAAGGCCTATTTTTCATCAGTCCATGTGCCAGACCCTCCGCAAGCATTTTTGGATGCATTTAGAATGCACTTCTATAAACTTCTATGGGATTCAGTCATAGCACTGGAGGAGACCCAGAATGTCTTGAACAGAAGTTAGATTCCTTTTGTGTAGTGTTCAGTAGTAAATAAAAGCAAACCTTTTACAAGCCTGGACAATGCTGACTGAGACTAATTTGGGGACCACTGTCTCCCAATTGTACCCTTGCATTGTTGTTCTTTCATGTGCGCCCTTGTTGTAGACTACAAGCAACCTTGCTAAAACACATTACACAGGCATGGTCCTGAAAGGTGGTCCAGAGCAATGATGTTCAGCTGATGCTATAGTAAGTACATGTAGACAGGAAGTGGCTGAAGGAAGCTGTAGGAGATCTGCAGCACTGAGATTAAAAAAAAGATAAGCCCTCAAAATAAGTATTTTTTTGGTCAAGTGCAATTTATCTGGTGCCAATGATTAGAACGTCATTAGGAAACATGCGAGTCGAATCTGCCTTAATGAAAGTGATATTAATCCCAGTTTTTCAGCACTTTCTGCAGCTGATTTAATCGCTTTATCTTTTAATCCTTTCCAATGTTCCTGTAGCGTACCCCACATAGGAGCCACTAGTGAACTGCGATCCACCATCCTGCACAGCAAGGCACACCGAATCCCCACAGTATCCCAGAGTCAAGAAACAGCCAAGCGCTTGTTTTTTATGTTTTATTGTGGGGATAAAACTTGGATAGGAAATAGGTGTATTATGGGATGCCCACTTGACTTCAGAACTCTTCAGGGACAACATTCCTATATACAGTTTATATACACTCCTCTTCCTCCAGCACTTCCCTTGCTAACAGAAAACAACACAGATCCAGGTGGAACACTGATAAATCTGACAAAAGGAACTTGGTCAGATTAAGCAAAAGCCCTTTACAGGCATGGTTTGCGATTCCCTTTTGATGTGTAGAGAAAAGTCCAGTGTCCAGCTACCAATCCCAGCACCACCTCTTTCTTTAGGCACTGCCAGCCCGTCTGGTTGAAGCTGCCTCTCTCTCTCTCTAGCCCTCCTGGCTACTTCCCACAGTCCTCCCAGACTGCACACTCACCAACCCACCTGGCTGACTCATCATGGAGACCTCCTGGACATGCTGATTCTCCTGCTGTCTTCAAACTTGCTCCCCTGCATCCATGCAAGGATTCCTCCATGTGTTGTAGAGGATCCATCCAGCACCCGAGCCCCAGGCCGAGGTCACCCCCCCCAGACTAGGGGCATCCTCAAGGGCCAACGACAGCCTCCTCAGCACTCCTTCTCCATCTTCCACCTGACTGCCCCTGCTGGCATGACTCAGGAGTAGCTAAGAGGTGCCCGTCCCCCTGCCAACCCACTTGCTGGGGAATGGCTGAGGTCCTCCTCAATACTCCAAGCAGGTCCTCCTAACCTCCCACCCATTCCTCCGGAAGCTTCTCCAAGATTCCAGCAAGAAGAGGGAGGTACCAGAGGTGCTGCTTGATGAGTCATCCAGCCTCCCTGAGTCACTTACATTGACCCAGAATCAGCCCATGCTTGGCTGCAAGCCAAGCCCAATTTACTTACACTAGCAAAAAAAGACTATTTACACTAACACACTAAGCTAGAAGGTGCTACTTAAAAAATAATTTCCGAGGCATTAGACATACCATGGAACACAGTGAAGACAGTCATCATCAAGTGGAGGAAATATGGCACAACAGTGACATTACCAAGAACTGGACGTCCCTCTAAAATTGATGAAAAGATGAGAAGAAAACTGGTCAGGGAGGCTGCCAAGAGGCCTACAGCAACATAAAGGAGCTGCAGGAATATCTGGCAAATATTGTCTGTGTGGTACATGTGACAACAATCTCCTGTATTCTTCATCTGTCTGGGCTATGGGGTAGAGTGGAAAGACGGAAGCCTTTTCTTACGAAGGAAAACATCCAAGCCCGGTCTGGCTGGCCCAGCAAATTCAAGCTGACTGGGTGCTAAAAAAAACTCCAAGTACCCCAACATTTTCTTGACGGATCTGCAGGTAATTCTTGCAACGATTGGTGTTAACGTACATGCATCTACAATCAGAAAGAGATTACACCAATTTAAAGTGTCATTAAACCTGTCAGTACATGTTGTATTACATTCTGCTTATACTCACTCTATCACTATGGGATTGGTTTTCTGTATTCTGCAAGAAAACCTAGTTGACCCTGCTGTTCGCTATCACTCCCTCTTTGTCTGTGTCCCTGCTGCAGCCTGAGATTGTGTAGACCAGCCATTGCCACATCTACTGAGCATGCTCCAGTTTCACCTCCCTCCTAAGCTGTTCATTTCCTCCTTTTTCTTATCTATGCAGCCCACATAACTATAGAACAGGGGGTCTCCACACCTTCTAAACAAAAGGCCAGTTTACTGTCCTTTAGACTTTATGGGGGCCAGAGGGTGGTCATCGGGAGTAAAAAATGTCTCAGCATCATTTGGAGCAAACAATGCCCCAACTTTGGAGTCAGTGAGAGTAATTGTGCCGCATCATTAGTGTCATTGGGCCCCATTGTTGGTGTCATTGGGAGAAACTGTGCCCCATCATTGGAAGGAATTGTGCCCCATTGTTTGTGTCATTTGGGAGGAATAGTGCCCCATTGTTGGTGTCATTGGGAGTAATTGTCCACCACTGTCGGTGTCATTGCGCCCCATTGTTGGTGTTATTGGGAGAAACTGTGCTCCGTTATTAGTGTCATTGGGAGAAATTGTTCCCCTTTGTTGGTGCCAGTGAATGAAATAGTACACCAAGCGCCAGATAAAAGCAAGCCAGGGGCTGCATCTGGCAGTCACACGATAACGATACTAATGGTGTCTACTGTAGTGATTTCCAACTTCCAGGGGATACCACAGGTGTGGGACATACACTATATTGTTAAGTATTAAAGCGGGGGTCCACCTATCTATTGTTTTTTTTTTTTTTAGTTCATTCACAAACTTTTCTTCTCAGCATTACATACTCACATATTGTGTGTAACATGTCCGCCTGTGTCAGATTTTGGCGGAAAGAATAACTTATATTATTCACTGCAGGCGGTTTCCATCTTCATTGTGGGCATTTGAAGCCCACAAGCATTTATTTCCTGGATGTGGTGAATGCTGTGCTCCCAGCATTCACTGCTCGTTCCCGCACATGCTCAGTGGCATCCTGGGAAGCCTCAGACTAGCTCCCAGGAGTCTGGGAGAGGCTAGAAACACGCCTACTCCCACGGGAGGAGAACCAGGAAGTGCAAAGAAGAATAGAAAAATAAAAGGTAATTATGGAGATTTAAATTTTTTTACACGGCATGTCAGCATCTAGGCAAGGAAGAGAATACATACAGATATTGTTCAAAATTTGGGTGGAACCCCGCTTTAAGACGTCTGCCTTTACATGCACATGAACTTTGATGGCATCCCAGTTTTAGTCAGTAGGGTTCAATATTGAGTTGGCCTGACCATTGCAGCTATAACAGCTTCAATTGCTCTGGGAAGGCTGTCCACAAAGTTTAATAGTGTATTTATGGGAATGTTTGACCATTCTTCCAGAAGCGCATTTGTGAGGTCAGGCACTGATGTTGGACGAGAAGGCCTGGTCAAGTTCCTCCACCCCAAACACGCTCATCCATGTCTTTATGGACCTTGCTTTGTGCACTGGTCAAAATCATTTGGTGGAGGGGGGATTATGGTGTGGGGTTGTTTTTCAGGGGTTGGGCTTGGCCCCCTTAGTTCCAGTGAAGGGAACTCTTAAGGCGTCAGCATCCCAAGACATTTTGGACAATTTCATGCTCCCAAATTTGTGGGAACCATTTTGGGATGGCCCCTTCCTGTTCCAATATGACTGTGTACCAGTGCACAAAGCAAGGTCCATAAAAAATTAATGAGTGAGTTTGGGTTGGAGGAACTTGATTGGCGTGCACAGAGTCCTGACCATAACCCGATAGAGCACCTTGGGGGAGAATTAGACTGCGAGCCAGACCTTGTCGTCCAACATCAGTGCCTAACCTCACAAATGCGCTTCTGGAAGAATGGTCAAACATTCCCATAGACACACTCCTAAACCTTGTGGACAGCCTTCCCAGAAGAATTGAAGCTGTTGTAGCTGCAAAGGGTGGGCCAACTCAATATTGAACCCTACAGAAGACTGGGATGCCATAAAAGTTCATTTGCGTGTAAAGGCAGGCATCCCAATACTTTTGACAATACAGTATTGTGACAGACTCAACCGGGACAGAGGCTTTTGGAGGGGACTGAATGCTAGCCTCTTGCCTCTGACTAGGTGCCCTGGTATTTTAGGGAGCTACAAGCATTTAGGAAGATATACTGTTATGTAATGTAAAAGGACATAATTAAGGAAGCCATGGGGGTCTCTGTCAGCTTGGGACTCAGTGGACAGATGTATGTGAAAGGAATGCTGATTGATGAGATCTGGAAAGCCCGCCTCTTTCAAGCAATCGTTTATTGCTCTTATTAACACACCTTTTTCTCCTAGCAAATTATTGGGGGATGTGTTTATACTTATGTGTACTGTAAGTTGTGAGTGAGGAGACAGCAAGTCTACCCTGAAAGGTCATATCTCTGAGTCACCTAGTCTGGGTAAATGATTAGATAACTCATGTTAATTAGGTTTTTGGTTACAGTTTGTATTGTTATCCTGGTGTATATATTTGTGTGTCATCTCAAATAAATCAGTTCATGTTCAGCAACCAAATGAGTATTGCCTTGTTTGTTGTTGGGAATGGTTGGAATATCTGATATCTATATTCAGACTGGGAGGAAGCGGTATATGACGAAAGCACTCAAGCGGAGTGTGGGATGTTTCGTTACAAGTATATATACTTACATTGGACCAAGCTGGATCAATGTAACTATGTAAAAAATTGCCATACCTTTGTAGCAAGGTCCCAGGCCTCCTTCCGTCTAATGGGAACCTCCAGAGCTAGAGACAGCTGACATCCTTCTGTATATGGTGGGTTGCAAAGCATAGTGGGTGTAATGCAAGGTAGATTAAGTGGGCGCCAGACACTTCTTGAATGCAAAAGAGATTTTATTTCTCTTAACAGAACTTTCGAAAAGAGGGTTAGGGTCAAGACACCCTTAGGTAGTTGCAAAATGAATTAGCAGACTCCGAGACTTCAACAGGAGGACAGTCATGCAGGGAAAGGCATCCAACTAGACGCCACATTTGCATGTGTAGGAATGCTGTCTCCTATGGTACAGGCTTGAACAGTTCCTAACACAAAGTGTTATGCCCCTTACACACGGTCGGATTTTCTGACAGAAAATGTGTGATAGGACCTTGTTGTCGGAAATTCCGACTGTGTGTGGGCTCCATCACACATTTTTCATCGGATTTTCCGACACACAAAGTTGGAGAGCAGGATATAAAATTTTCCGACAACAAAATCCGTTGTCGGAAATTCCGATCATGTGTACACAAATCCGACGGACAAAGTGCCACGCATGCTCAGAATAAATAAAGAGATAAAAGCTATTGGCCACTGCCCCGTTTAGAGTCCCGACGTACGTGTTTTACGTCACCGCGTTTAGAACGATCGGATTTTCCGACAACTTTGTGTGACCGTGTGTATGCAAGACAAGTTTGAGCCAACATCCGTCGGAAAAAATCCTAGGATTTTGTTGTCGGAATGTCCGAACAAAGTCCGACCGTGTGTACGGGGCATAACAGTTCCTTCACTTCCACTACAATCACTTCTTGTAGTTCTTCAGCCCACTGAGCTCCCAGTCTCTCACTAGACTAGATGATTTACTGGCACTGAATCCCTTGAGCTCCTCCAATCTTCACGGTGGTATCTTCCTCAAGCGTCATCCCCGCTTCTCTGCTGGGTCCCTAGCTTGGCACTCAAGATACTTCTCAAGCTTCACCCTACTGGCCTGCTCGGTCCCTGGCTTGACACACAAGGCTGCTCTGCAAGCGTCTCCTCCGCTGGGTCCCTGACTTGATACCCTCTGAAGTTTCCTGATTCTTCATTGTCCTTGGTTGGTGAGAAATACTGCTCCGGTACTTGCTTCAGCTACTCACTGTGATCCCTGGTAATAAGGTGGATGGTCCCTTAGTGGCGGCTAGGGTTGCCACCTCATCCCTTTAAACCCGAACACATATTAATTACACAGGTTCTTTGGCTGATTAAGGTGGTAATTAAACTTACATAGTGCCTTATCTGCATTCAATTAGCCTCAGAACCTGTGTAATTAATATGTGTTCGGGTTTAAAGGGATGAGGTGGCAACTCTAGTGGCGGCAGCTTCCCCTCTACCTCCGACCACAACAGATTCTCTGGCTGGCAGAACCGTCACTTCTGGTTGGACTGCAAGCCGCAATCCCAACCCTGCGCTTCTCTCTTGCTTCTGGATAGGCCCTCAGACAGCCTAGCAGCCAGATGTGCCCGGGATAGGCCCAAACTCTGGCCTAGCAGCCTGGGCAATACAACACACATCCACCCAGACAGCAGTCCAGGTGGCACAGAACACCGATCACCTGACTCCACCCAAATATATAGGTTCTCTCAGCAGGCCAAGGGACTTAAGAAAACCCATTGGCTGGAATACCCCATATACCCCTAATCTGACCTTGCATTGCACTTCTCATATCTAATGCCAGGCACCCGGTTACCTAGCGGCAAAAGAGAGAAGTGTAGCAATTACAGACTAATGCCCTGTACACACAATCGGATATTCCGACAACAAAATCAATCAGATTTTTTCCAACGGATGTTGGCTCAAACTTGTCTTGCATACACACGGTCGCACAAAGTTGGTCGGAAATTCCGAACGTCAAGAACGTGGTGAAATACAACACGTACGACGAGCCGAGAAAAAATGAATTTCAATAGCCAGTGCTGCTCTTCAGCTTGATTCCGAGCATGCGTGGAACTTTGTGTGTCGGAATTGCCTACACACGATCGGAGTTTACACGATCGGATTTTGTTGTCGGAAAATTTTATAGCCTGCTCTCAAACTTTGTGTGTCGGAAATTCTGATGGAAACTGTCCGATGGAGCCTACACAAGGTCAGAATTTCCGACAACAAGCTCCGATCGCACATTTTCCGTCGGAAAGTCCAACCGCGTGTACGGGGCATTAGAGTGAAATCAATTGATTCTCGACAATTAGCCAAGGTAGCTATACCTGGCAGGTAAATTTAGGAGCAACCCTGCCTAAACACCAGGGTGCTACACCTGGAATTCATCTTGAAGGCTTCACAGATGGTCAGGGGGGGCTTATCTACAAATTTACATGGCAGCTGCTCAGGTCTATTTACTTTGCTATGACCATGATACATTGCCACCCATGTAAATGAGGCCAGACCTTGTATGAAAAATAAAATCTAATTGTACAGCGTTGCCTTTAAGAGCATGCATGACAGCGAAGGATGACGCTCAGGTCCCCTCTGGTGGTCATGCCGCATTTCACCTCAGTCACCCCTAAAATCTAGGTCACGTCACCTCAGCTGCTGGGGCAGGGGGTAACGCTCCTCCGATTAAAATGCACAATTATGCAAAGCGCCGCGTCTCCCAGCCCGATGATTGCTGAGGCAGCCAGTTTATCAGAGGTAATTAAATCATTTCCAGGGAATGAACAGAACCTTCTGATCACATAGCAGGTATGGCGCGGGCATCCGCCGTGCCAAGCTCCTACGCGTGCTGCCCTGGCAGCGTCTCCTCTCGTACACAGAACAGGTACAGAAGGGGTGGCAGCCGTGCTGTCCTCCCCCACACTGGCACTGTCCTGCCAAGTGCGCCGTTTGTACTTGAAGGAGCAGGCAGTGCCAAACTCCCTCTCACTCTGCCACATGTATGCCCTCTGAGATCCCCCGTCTTCGCGTCTTTGCCTGTATACCAAACAACTACCATGTGGGTACAGTTATCACATAACACGCTATTTTCATCATCTCCAGTTGCATTCAGGGCCAATGACATTGCCTACCTTCCTCCCACTACATACACTTACCACATTCCCAACTGTGCTAGAAAATAGCTGCATTACAGCTCGTCTTCTCGTCTTCATCAGTGTTAGGGGTTTCCTCTTATACTGACTATATTGCTTATACGTATCTAGGGCACAACCGGGATGTATGCACTGTAATGACATAATCACATAACTGGGGCCAAACTGAGCTGTACTTAAAGGGACCCTGTCCCCAATGTAAAATATTGCACAGAAGAATCAAGTACTTTACACGCAGTGGTTTCCCATTCCATAATTGTTTTTTTATTCAACTATTTTTTATTTCACTTGAAATGTGTTCTTGAACTTGCTAGGAAATTTGATGTTGTCAGTTCCCCAACACAGCCCCCTCCCTCCCTGCACATCAAAAGTCTTTCCTCCTCCTAAAAAGTTGAATTACTCTTTGTGCTGGCCCAGCTCCCCTGCCCCTCCCCTTATCTCAATACAAAACCTTTTATGTAACAGCTGGAGGAGAAGCAAAGGGGACTATATACACGATATTACCAAAAGTATTGGTACGCTTGCCTTTACATGCATACAAACTTTAATGGCTTCCCAGTCTTAGTCTGTAGGGTTCAGTATTAATTTGGCCCACCCTTTGCAGCTATAACAGCTTCAACTCTTCTGGGAAGGCTGTCCACAAGGTTTAGGATTGTGTCTATGGGAATGTTTGACCATTCTTCCAGAAGTGCATTTGTGAGGTCAGGCACTGATGTTGGAGAGAAGTCCTGGCTCACAGTCTCCACTCTAATTCCTCCCAAAGGTGTTCTATCGGGTTGAGGTCAGGACTCTGTGCAGGCCAGTCAAGTTCCTTCACCCGAAACTCACTTATCCATGTCTTTATGGACCTTGCTTTGTGTACTGGTACAAATCACTTGGTGGAGAGGGTTATGGTGTAGGGTAGTTCTGCAGGGCTTGGGCTTGGCCACTTAGTGCCAGTGAAGGGAACTCTTAAGGCGTCAGCATACCAAGACATTTTGGACAATTTCCTGCTCACAACTTTGTGGGAACAGTTTGGGGATGGCCCCTTCCTGTTTCAACATGACTGTACACCAGTGCACAAAGCAAAGTCCGTAAAGAAAATACTTTTGGTTATATAGTGTATAGGGTGCCACTTGGGTGAAAGTCTGATGGCTCTCCTGATTTGGGTTTGGCTCCAGCTTTCGTCCCATGATCAACCAAACCTGGAAGTCAGCTGTCAGTGCTGAGCCAATGATCTGTGGCTGAGCATTCTCCACCACCCTGCAGCTGCACATACACAAAGGGGAGGGGGGGGGGGTGTGCTCATGACATCATTGACTTAACCACTTGACCTCCAGAAGGTTTACCCCCTTCATGACCAGGCCATATTATTCCAATACGGCACTGCGTTACTTTAACTGACAATTGCATGGTCATGCAATGCTGTACCCAAATAAAATGTATGCCCTTTTTTCCCCACAAATAGAGCTTTTTTTGGTTGTATTTTATCCTGCATTTATTATTTTTTTGCGCTATAAACAAAAAAACCTGACAATTTTTTTTTGTTTTTTGTCCCTCCTGTCAGAACGGCAATCTGCCTTGTTTACATAGGCAGATCTCAGTTCTGTCTCTCTCTGCCTGGAGATTGGCGGGTGCTGGAGAAGATCAAGTACCCTGCTTCCACTGTGTGTAAGCACAGCCTAAGCGAGCCGCCGATGGCGTGCATTGGCGCCCCCCACCCGGAAGTGTCAGATCACATCTATCTATCTATCTATCTATCTATCTATCTATCTATCTATCTATCTATCTATCTATCTATCTATCTATCTATCTATCTATCTATCTATCTATCTATCTATATACACGTGACCTGGCACACAGGTGCTGCCCCTTTGTGTTCCTGCAGCGTTGGGGCAGGGAATGTTATGACCGTAGCTCATTGCCCTGAGAATGACAGCTGCCTTCTGGGTTCGGCTAAACCAATATTCAGACCAAAACTTAAGCGCATCACTACTCCTGACATCACATCCAAGATGGCGCCCACTAGCAGTCTTGGGGTTTTGGATGTCTATACAAGGGAGGCTCTTCTTTCACAATACATTTTATTGAATATTTTAACGTATAAGAAACACAATACAGAGGTAGAGAAAATCAGGAATGCCATTACCATCACAAATAAATCAAAAATGGGTTCAAGCACACCTCCCAATTTTCTGAGATGGTAAAGAGTGACAACCTATTATCAAAAATATATTTAGGCAAAGGACACACCCCCAAAAACGAATTGGTAAAACCCACAAGAGCCTTTTTTTTTACCACTACTACTCCTTCACACTGGCTCTTGACATTTACTAATTTTTACAGTTTTTGTTGTGATCACCTTCTACTAACTGCAGGCTTGGACTAATTGCTAAAAGGAGTCAGTGGCTACTGAGGGGCTTGTCTATGCTCCCTAAAGCCTGACGTGATGGCCATTGTCTTGCCATGTGGTCAGTTGGAGACCAGAAGTTTTGATTTTCTTCACCCCACATTCATGCACCCCTGACAAAGCCTCTTGTAATGAGGTGAAACATGTTGGGTCTGTGAGTTACAGTGCCTTGAAAAAGTATCCATACCCCTTGAGATTTTCCACATTTTGTCATGTTACAACCAGAAACGTAAATGTATTTTATTGGGATTTTATGTGATAGACCAACACAAAGTGACACATAATTGTTAAGTGGAAGGAAAATGATGAATGGTTTTCAAATTTTTTTGCAAATAAATATCTGAAAAGTGTGGGGTGCATTAGTATTCAGCCCCCCTGAGTCAATACTTTGTAGAACCACCTTTCACTGCAATTACAACTGCAAGTCTTTTTGGGGATGTCTCTACCAGCTTTGTACATCTAGATAGTGACATTTTTGCCCATTCTTTCTTGCAAAATAGCTCAAGCTCTGTCAGATTGGATGGAGAACGTCTGTGAACAGCAATTTTCAAGTCTTGCCACAGATTATCAATTGGATTTAGAGCCATTCTAACACATGAATATGCTCTGATCTAAACTATTCCATTATAGCTCTAGCCAGTGGCGGCTGGTGAAGTTTTTTGATGGGGGGGGCGCCAGACCCCGCCCATCATTTTTGACCACTCCCACTTCTCATAAACCACACCCCTTATATAATCCACCCACTCTGTCCCCTGTATTCCACTTGCTTCCAGCCATAGTGTCAGGAGTATACAGCTCAGATCACAGGACAGAGTATACAGTCCCAGCATCACAGGACAGATTACACTGCTGCGATGCGGGAACCCTGCGAATCCACTGCGGGTTCCCGCATCGCACCCGCCACGCACGGCAGTTCACACTGCCATATGCGAACTGCTGGGGAGTGTCATACAATGTTAATGACACCCCCATTTCAGCTCACATATCGCACTGCGTTCGAACATGAATCGGATCGCATAGGTGTGAACACCCATGCGATCTGATTCTGGTCAGAACAAAGAAAAAAGGTCCTGTGCGTGTTTGGACTAAATGTGGTGCGATATCAGCCATACTATCTGTATGGCTGAAATCGCATCTCACAGACATCCCATGTAATGTGAACAGCAGTGCGCTATGAATCACATGCAATGTCTGGCATCGCAGCAGTTCGAACCGGGCCTTCAGAGGCCTTCACAAAAAAAAGCTCAAAAACATAAATATATTACCCCCCAAAAAACAAAAAAAACAAAAATAAATAAATATATATATATATATATATATATATATATATATATATATATATGTGTGTATATGTAAAGCACAGAGCACACCCCCATATATGGTCATCACAGTGACAGTCTAGGGCTGAGACTGATGGGAGTGGGGGGGGGGGGGCAGTGAAAGTGTCATTAAGCAGAGACAGGGAGAGGTGACACGGTAGCAGAACAGGGCACTATACCCCTCTGGTTATCTGTAGGAGGAGAACCTGCTGGTGGTATTGGGCTGAGTGCTGAAGCTCTCCATGGTGACAGTGTGAGGCTTTGCAGGCATCCTAACCAAAATCTCCACGATTGCAATTTTAAATTTTAAACAGGAGGCGCATCAGGTCAAGTCAGTCCCAGCCACACAGGAAGAGAGGCCATATGGACACAGGGATGCCTTTCTACCCCTAGGTGCAATGTTCCCACCAGAAGGAGCAATAAATGTGGCCAGATGAGGGAGGAGAACCCTACAGAAACCACAGATGTCCCAGCGCAGTAACCTGGAATCCTCTATATTTAATTTAGGACATTGTGCCTTCTATACAAAGAGCTAAAACAACCATTAACATGGACTCGCTTATCATGTAACATCATAAAAAGAAACAACACGCAATAAAATAGTCCAAATACACAAGAGCAGGGGGGTGAGCCACCATACACTCCATCTTCTCTGACCGATTTATTCAGAACGTGGCACGCTCTCTTACCTTGCTTCCTGCAGCTCCACTCAGGCCGAAGAACGAAGCTGCTGACGTCACTTCCGGCTTTTGTCTGTTTCACGAAACCCGAAAGTGACCTCGAGATTTGAATAACAATGCTCCCGCCCGTAGAATCACAGTGATTTTACAGCCGGAAGCTACTAAGCGTTTTGTATTGCGCCGCAAAGCGGGTTAAGGGCCCGCAAATAAAGCGCCACATCTGCAATCTCGTGATTGCATTGATGTGGCGCTTCCCATAGTGCACTGCGCCCGCACTTTGATAAAGGACTTTTTATTTTATTTTATTTTTTTCTTAAAGGGGCCGTTTAAAATTTTTTAATTTTTTAATTTTTTTTGTGACTACAGGAGTGGGGGCCGCCACTGGCTCTAGCTGTATATTTAGGGTCGTTGTCCTGCTGGAAGGTGAACCTCCACCCCAGTCTCAAGTCTATGGGACACAGGCTGCATTTGATGGGACACAGGCTGCATTTGATGGGACACGGGCTGCATTTGATGGGACACAGGCTGCATTTGATGGGACACGGGCTGCCTTTGATGGGACACGGGCTGCATTTGATGGGACACGGGCTGCATTTGATGGGACACAGGCTGCATTTGATGGGACACGGGCTGCCTTTGATGGGACACGGGCTGCATTTGATGGGACACGGGCTGCATTTGATGGGGAACAGGCTGCATTTGATGGGGCACAGGCTGCATTTGATCGGGCACAGGCTGCATTTGATGGGACAGTGAGGCTGCATTTCATGGAACACAGGCTGCATTTGATGGGGCACAGGCTGCCTTTGATGGGGCACAGGCTGCATTTGATGGGACATGGGCTGCATTTGATGGGACACGGGCTGCATTTCATGGGGCACAGTGAGGCTGCATTTCATGGGCACAGTAGCTGTATTTGATGGGGCACAATAGCTGTATTTGATGGGGCACAGTGGCAGCATTTGATGGCACAGTGGCAGCATTTGATGGCACAGTGGCAGCATTTGATGGCACAGTGGGAGCATTTGATATGGCACAGTGGCTGCTATTGATGGGCATAGTGGCTGCGTTTGATGGGCACAGTGGCTGCAATTGATGGGGGTTTTTTTTCAGTTTGTTTGCACCCCCCAAAAAATTTTAAGCACCAGCCGCCACTGGCCTCTTGGCCGCTTCTCTGATTAATGCTCTCCTTGCCCAGCCTGTCAGTTTAGGTGGACGGCCATGTCTTGGTAGGTTTGCAGTTGTGCCATAGGCTTTCCATTTTCAGATAATGGATTGAACAGTGCTCCATGAGATGTTCAAAGCTTGAGATATTTTTTTATAACCTAACCTTGCTTCAAACTTCTCCTCAACTTCATCCCTGACCTGTCTCGTGTGTTCCTTGGCCTTCATGATGCTGTTTGTTACCTAAGGTTCTCTAACAAACCTCTGAGGGCTTCACAGAACAGGTGTATTTATACTGAGATTAAATTACACACAGGTGGACTCTATTTATTAATTAGGCGACTTCTGAAGGCAATTGGTTCCACTAGATTTTAGTTTAGGGGTATCAGAGTAAAGGGGGCTGAATACAAATGCACAAGACACTTTTCAGATATTTATTTGTAAAAAAAATTGAAAACCATTTGCATTTTTCTTCCACTTCACAATTATGTGCCACTTTGTGTAGGTCTATCACATAAAATCCCAATAAAATACATTTACGTTTTTGGTTGTAACATGACAAAATGTGGAAAATTTCAAGGGGTGTGAATACTTTTTCAAGGCACTGTATTTTAGCACATGAAACAGCACTTTGATATTATTGAAGTGCCTGTACCTAAAATAGAGGTCCTATGGCGGGTGAGGAATAGTGTACAGATAAGTTTAGGACTGCAACCAGACTGGAAAAGAGGAGCTGTGGAGTGTCAGGCTTTAGGGACATAGACAAGCCTTTCACTAGCCACTGACTCCACAGAAAACAAAATATAAGCCAATTAACCACTTCAGCCCCGGAAGAATTTGTCCCCTTAATGACCAGAGCATTTTTTGCGTTACGGCACTGCGTCGCTTGAACTGACAATTGCGCGGTCGTGCAACGCTGTACCCAAACAAAATTGATGTCCCTTTTTTTCCCACAAATAGAGCTTTCTTTTGGTGGTATTTGATCACCTCTGCAGTTTTCATTTTTTGTGCTATAAACAAAAGAGCAACAATTTTGAAAAAAACACAATATCTTTTACTTTTTGCTATGATAAATATCCCACATTTTTTTTCAAAAAAGTTATTTTTTTCCTCAGTTTAGGCCAATGTGTATTCTTCTACATATTTTTGGTGAAACAAATTGCAATAAGCGTATATTGATTGGTTTGCGCTACAGTTATAGCCTCTTCAAAAAAGGGGATTGATTTATGGCATTTTTATTATTTATATTTTTTTACTAGTAAGGGCTGTGATCTGCGATTTTTATCAGGACTGCGATATTGCGGCGGACAAATTGGACACTTTTGACACATTTTTGGGGCCATTGACATTTATACAGCGATATCAGTGCTATAAAAATGCACTGATTACTGTATAAATGTCACTGGCAGAGAAATGGTTAACACTAGGGGGCAATCAAGGGGTTACCTGTGTTCCCTAGGTGTGTTCTAACTGTAGGGGGGATGGGACTTTCTAGGAGGAGAGAGACATCAGTGTTCATAACACACAATCTGTCTCCTCTCCCCTGAGAGAACCGGGATCTGTGTGTTTACTCGCTCTGTCACGAGCGATCACAGGTGCTCGGCGGTCATCGCGCCCACTCGCATCAGCTCCGGGCACACGCTGCGGGCGCGTGCCCCTAGTGGCCAAAAGGCAAAGCGACCTAAGGTAACGTTGTTTCGCCCAGCCGTGCCATTCTGCCGAAGTAAAACTGCAGCGGCTGGTCGGCAACCAGTTAAAGTGGAAGTAAACCCCCCTATTGTTTTCAGCTAAGGAAGCTGCCATCTTTGCCTCTGTTTAATCTACAACTGCCATGATGCTGCACATGTGATCAGTTATGACATCAGCCATTGGATGGTTTGACAGCTTGGTTGAGAGCACAACCAATGGGAGTGTTACATTTCCAGGACGTGCCGTTAACAAAACTGTTTTATAGATGGGTTTACTTCCTCTTTAAACTTCAAGTTGAATTTAGAAATGTATTTTGAAATACACACAGGAGATAATGGCTTTTGTTTTTCACCCTGGCACTTCCTGGGTGCATCAATCAGCCCTATAAATAATTTCCTTAATCACCAGTAACCTAAAGTCCTGGGAACACCTAATTCCCAACATGGTAGCTCTGGAAACCAGGGATTTCCAACCCTCTGCTATTCCTATTGGGGATTTGTGAAAGAAATATAACATGCAGAGAGACAAGTTATCATGGATAAAGAAGACACAGAACAGATTGAATGGCAGTGTATTCAGCGACCCTGGTGTTGCCATGGTTGCGAGGAAGCCACCTTTGAATCTTTTCCCTAGTTTTAGAACATCTTAGCTGTCACCAGAATGAAACAGAAATACTATTTACCAATAATATACAATTTTTTTTTTTTTGTATAAGTGTTTTCCTTTAAGCAGGGATGCTAATTGCATTCCCAGATATACAGACAACCACCAGAGGGAGCTCTTACAAATCCTTATATGGAAAAAGCAATAAACAAAATGTAAAATAACAAAAAAATTAAAAAAGGGGGAAGTTGATAAAAAAAACAAAACATTATTTTTGGACAAATGCTAAAGGGATAAGTCCAAACATACATATACCAAAAGCACAGTTCATTACGACGACCGCTGGTTTGTTCAAAGTGAGCGCAGGGCTCTCTGCGGCAGCCCTTTAGTAAATCACCCCCTAATATTTCTATATAATCTCAGATGAAGAGCTACGATAACAGATGGGGATGAGATCTGTCAAGCTGTACGAGGAAACGCTACAAATCCTATATTATTCTATAGAGCGTGCTTAGCAGGAGGAGAGATTTTATAGCTGCTCTGATAAACTGGGTCTCCGCTATCTGAGAGGCTTTCTGGTCACATGATCTATTTAGGCCATAAAACGCCAAACCTTATTACCCTTTGATTTATCTAGGCTGCGGAACGATGGATGTATAACAGCGTGTTCTGTACACTCAGAATACATTATGCGCTGAAAGCGTACACTTGTAAGACGCTGCAAGATGTGCTTTCAGAAGAATGAGACAAAATGTACTGCACTCTGCCGTGATTGAATGCCGAACAACAAGAATACGCTCAACGAATGCTTTGAGTGCCTGCCATCTATGAAAACTTCTCATTATACATGCAGTGTATAAATCTACATGAATGTCTAAACATAGGTTACATCAACCATGTCTCATAGAGGTATACCTACAGCATAAGAAATGTTCGGGGAAATGCCCTAATAAGTGCCCATTGAGATTACTCCCGCTGAGATAACCTGGCAGAGAGGACATGTAGTACCCCCTTACAGAACTCTAAACATTCACATTCACATTCACACGTTTTTAAAAAATGCTTATTTATGGACTGATATTTCATACAAAAGATCTATCAGCACTCATTTTACAGGATCATTTAACCCTTTCACCGCTAGAGCCGTTTTTGCGTTTGTTTCACACGTTTGAAAAAGGATGATAATTAGTCGAAACCCTCCAAATGTTATATCATTTTTTGAAAGCAGAGACCCTGGAGAATAAAATGGTGGTGGTTACAGCTTGTTACGCCACACGATGTTTGCACAGCGGTTTATCAAGTGCAAAATTTTAGTAAAAAAAATACACTAAAGTTATTTTTAGGGCACTCAATCGCAATATATTACCTAGAATCGTTTATTGCGTTTTTTTCCCCCGTTGCGATCTTGATAAAAGTGTTTCACAATTCTTGCTATGCAAAGAATTCTCTCTGCTCTTCTGAAGCCACAGCCCTCAAAAGAAAGGAAGAAAAAAAAATGGGAAGTCTGCCAAGAATCACAACATTCTTTAGCAGTGGAACTTAAGTATAAACATTGTAACAATTTGTCAAAGGAATAGACTAAGTGCCGGTTCACACTGAGATGACTTGTCAGGCGACCTAGCCGCGCCTGACAAGTAGCGTCCCGTTCTGTACAATGGAACCGTTCTAATCGGAGCGACACAAGTCGCTCCGACTTAGAAAAAGGTTCCTGTACGACTTTGGGGGTGACTTGCATAGACTTCTATACAGAAGTCGTTTTGCAAGTCGCCGCTCCTGTCGTGTCCAGGTCGCCTGAGGCAGTCGCGCTGCAAGTCATGCTGCCTCAGTGTGAACCAACACTTAGGGGTTTATTTACTAAAGGCAAATCCACTTTGCACTACAAGTGCATTGCAAGTGCACTTGAAGGTGCACTGAACGTGCAGTCACTGTAGATCCGACATCTGACTTTTTTTTTCGAAAATTCTGACAGACCTAGAAATAGAACATGTGCTAAATCTTTCCGAGGGACCCAATTCTTATCGGGAAAACCGCTCGTCTGTATGCTGTTCTGACGGACCAAAAACGACGCATGCTCTAAAGCAGGGGTCTCAAACTGGTGGCCCTCCAGCTGTTGCAAAACTACAAGTCCCACCATGCCTCTTCCTGTGGGAGTCATGCTTGTAACTGTCAGCCTTGCAATGCCTCATGGGACTTGTAGTTTTGCAACAGCTGGTGGGCCACCAGTTTGAGACCCCTGCTCTAAAGCAAGTACGAGACGAAAGCTATTGGCTACTGGCTATTGAACTTCCTTTCTTTAGTTCCGTCGTACGTGCTGTACCTCACCGCCTTCTGGACTCTGGTCGGATTTTGGGTTGACCGTTTGTAGGCAAGACCGCTTGAATGGAATTCCATCGGAGTTCCATCGGAGAAACCTTCTGAGTTTATTTCGACGGCAAAACCGGTCGTGTGTACAGGGCATTAGAGTGACTGCACTTCCAAGCGCACTTGAAGTGCAAAGTTGATTTGCCTTTTCATAAATAACCCCCTTATTGTGTAAGTGAGGAAAGTTTAACCACTTAAACACTAAACCTTTTTCTGACATTTGTTGGTTTCAAGTTAAAATCATTTTTTTTTGCTCAAATATATATTTTAGTAGAGACCCTAAAGAATAAAATGGTGGTTGGTACAATATTTTATGTCACACTGTATTTGCGCAGCGGTCTTTCAAATGCAATTTTTTTGGAAAAAATTACTTTAATTAATTAAAAAAAAAAAAACTAATCAGTAGAGTTAGCCCAATTTTTTTTGTATGATGTGAAAGATTTAAAGTTGAGAGAATCGTGATCTTTTTATTCTAAGCAAAAAAATCGTGATTCTCATCTTGGCCAGAATCGCGCAGCTCTATTACCAAATTTGGTCAAATATAAAAGATGAGGTTGTACGGAGTAAACAGATACCCAACATGTCGAGCGTTAACATTGTAAAATTTGTCCAATTAACATTTTGGTAAAATATAAAAAATGAGGCTGAGTAAACAGATACCCAACATGTCAAGCTTTAAATTTGTGTGCACCTGCAAAATGCTGAACTTTGGTACCCTATATTTTCCATAGGTAGCACTTTAAAAGTCCCTACAGGTCATCAGTTTAGCATTAACCATCATTATTGGTCCTAGAATTATTGCGCTTGCTTTAACATGCATGCTGATATGTACCATGTGTATCGCAAGCATATATTTTCGTACATGAGATATAACATTTTTAAGACAGACCCCTGATGTCTCACCAGCCTGCTATTGAAGCTAACCAAAGTACAAATTGTGCTTCATTAGCTTTTCCCTGGCTGTTTGCTGGCCTGGCCATGTAAATCTGCAATTCCGAATTCATTCTAGTTGGGTGAGATCAACGAGCAGATCAATGATTATTATCCCATGAACCCTTTCACTGCCACTGACGTATGCCATCAGCAGCATCGGTGGGGGGGGATGTGTTTAACCACTTGCCAACCGCTGCACACCGATATACATGGGCACAATGACAGCGGTGGGCAAATGGGCGTACCTGTACGTCCCCTTTAATTGGCGAGGTTAGGGGGCGCATGCCCACCGCGTACACCTTGACCGTGCCCGCGGGACCCGCGGACTCGATGTTCCCTGGTCTCTCGACGATTGTGTCACGGAGCCGCAGAACGGAGAAGTGCCTATGTAAATAAGGCATTTCCCCGTTCTGCCTTGTGACATGACAGATCACTGCTCCCTGTCATCGGGAGCAGTGTTCGCTGTCATGTGACTGGAAGCCCATCCCCCCCACAGTTAGAATCACTCCCTAGGACACACTTAACCCCTTGATCACTCCCTAGTGTTTAACCCCTTCCCTGCCAGTGTTATTTCCACAGTAATCAGTGCATTGATCACTGTATAAATGACAATGGTCCCAAAATAGTGTCAAAAGTGTCCGATGTGTCTGCCATAATATCGCAGTCACAATAAAAATCGCAGATCTCCGCCATTACTAATAAAAAAAAATTAATCATAAAAATGCTATAAAACTGTCCCCTATTTTGTAGACGCTATAACTTTTGCGCCCCCAACTGTCCATCATTTGGAGAGACTCTCCCTCTTTTGAGACCAAATCCCTGTGTCCTTCGTGCAGCCTCAGTTGTCCCTCTTTTTGGTATAATGTATACATCTATACAAAATGTACTATTTTACTGCTAAAATTTTTATGCTGCATTAAACTTTTTATCCAACCTCTATGTTACAGCATTTGTTATTTTGAAAAGCCAATATAAAAGAAAAATAGAGGTAGAAAAAGCACTTGTGTGGTTTAGCCAATCCTTTCCTGCATATAAGATCTTTGTGGTAACTGGGGCAGTGACAGGGACGTGTCCTTTGCCTACATACAGTGAGGGAAAAAAGTATTTGATCCCCTGCTGATTTTGTACGTTTGTCCACTGACAAAGAAATGATCAGTCTATAATTTTAATGATAGGTTTATTTTAACAGTGAGAGACAAAATAACCCTGTTGAAGACTTTTTAGTCGAAACGCGTTGGTCCAGCGCCTCCGGCTTCCCACATTGCCATTTTATATTTTTGTGATCACTTTTTTATACCGTATGTTTTTTTATCTTTAATAAACCTATCTTGGTTGACCTACGCCATGTGGAGCTCCCTTTTTTTTGTTCTCCCCATATTTGAACACTGTTGACCATCTCTTGTCCATCTGCCTGTTTGGAACGGTACAGCGGCCGATTATTCTGGAACCTCCGTTTGGAACCATCTTCTTACTTCGTGTGAATTGGAGTCTGCGGCCTATAGGATACCGTTCAGCTTTGGCACCATCTCATCACTGGGGATCCAGTATCTCAAAGCCTATCAGACGCACTGCTGTGCGGTAAGTACGTCCAACTCATCTGGTAAGAGTACTCATCCTCTCATTTAAATGTTTTCTCCTATTGTGTGGTTACTTTCTACTTCGGTTGAAGATTGAAGAGAAAGCTCCCTAATTATTGGACACTTCATATGTGGACTTTTAGCTTTTTTATTGTTATTACTTTATAGCACTTTGGGGACACACTTTGCTGTCAGATATTATTTATTTATTTTTCATTATTTTTTTGTATCCATTCTGCCCCTATGATTGAGGTATTCTGGATGCTTATATACACATTCACACATTTTTATTGATTCACTTTGACATTTTTTAGCGCTACACTTATTTTTTGCAGAGACAAAATAACAACAAAAATATCCAGAAAAACGAATTTCAAAAAAGTTATAAATTGATTTGCATTTTAATGAGTGAAATAAGTATTTGATCCCCTATCAATCAGCAAGATTTCTGGCTCCCAGGTGTCTTCTATACAGGTAACGAGCTGAGATTAGGAGCACTCTCCTAAAGGGAGTGCTCCTAATCTCAGCTTGTTATCTGTATAAAGTCACCTGTCCACAGAAGCCATCAATCAATCAGATTCCAATCTCTCAACCATGGCCAAAACCAAAGAGCTGTCCAAGGATGTCAGGGACAATATTGTAGACCTACACAAGGCTGGAATGGGCTACAAGACCATCGCCAAGCAGCTTGATGAGAGGGTGACAACAGTTGGTGCGATTATTCACAAATGGAAGAAACACAAAATAACTGTCAATCTTCCTCTGTCTTGGGCTCCATGCAAGATCTCACCTCATGGAGTTTCTAGGATCATGAGAACGGTGAGGAATCAGCCCAGAACTACACAGGAGAATCTTGTCAAGGATCTCAAGGCAGCTGGGACCATAGTCACCAAGAAAACAATTGGTAACACACTACACTGTGAAGGATTGAAATCCTACAGCGCCTGCAAGGTCCCCCTGCTCAACAAAGCACATGTACAGGTCCGTCTGAAGCATGGTTGTCGGCAGAACTTTTTTTGGGGGGCATCATTTTAAGGTCACCCATGCTCCGACCCTTTTCAACAATGTCATGAAGGGGAGGGGCTTAGTCATCATATAAAGCGCAGGCAGGTTTGAGAAACCTGATGCAAAAGCTTAATAGAAGGCTCAAGCTGTCATTGTCTGTCTAGCAATTTCTAATCAGTTTTTAACCCTTAGCCTGCCCCGCCCCTAAGTCCAAGCCTAAGCACGCCCTCATACATTATCTCATGAAATTACACTGTTGTAAATGTTTTATGCAGAATTAAGTTCCAAAAATAAATATTAACAACTTTAATAATATTAGCATAAAGCATATCAGTGCCCATCAGTGCAGCCTCATTAGTGCCCATCAGTGCAGCCTCATCAGTGCCCAACAGTGCAGCCTATCATTGCCCATCAGTGCAGCCTACCATTGCCCATCAGTGCAGCCTGCCATTGCCCATCAGTGCAGCGTATCTTTGCCCATCAGTACAGTGTATTATTGCCCCTCAGTGCAGCGTATCATTGCCCATCAGTGCAGCATATTATTGCCAATCAGTGCAGCGTATTATTGCCCAAAAGTGCAGCGTATTATTGCCCATCAGTGCAGTGTATAATTGCCCATCAGTGCAGCTTATCAGTGCCCAGCAGTGCAGCTTATCAGTGCCCACCAGTGCAGCGTATCATTGCCTATCAGTGCAGCATATCATTGCCCATCAGTGCAGTGTATCATTGCCCATCAGTGCAGTGTAAATTGCCCATCAGTGCAGCCTATCATTGCCCATCAGTGCAGCATATCATTGCCCATCATTGCAGCATACCATTGCCCATCATTGCAGCGTACCATTGCCCATCAGTGCAGCGTATCATTGCCCATCAGTGCAGCATATCAGTGACCATACATGCAGCATATCATTGGCCATCAGTGCAGAATATCAGTATCCAACAATGCAGCCTATCATTGCCCATACATGAAGTCTCATCAGTGCTCAGCAAAGCATCAGGGAGGAATCAGGAGGATCTGCCGGCCAGGTGACTCAGAGCGGGGATCTGCCGCTGAGACGTGGCTTGTACATGAATAACCGCCGCTGTCAAACGAAGTCCTACCTCCTAGACCGGCTAATCTAATACACCACACTGATCCAATGCCGGTCCAGGAGGCGGGACTTTTTTTGACAGTGGCCGGCTATTAATATACAAGCCGCGCCTCAGCAGAAGATCCCCGCTCTGTGTCATCCAACGTGTGCTGACACCTTGCTGGGGGGGGTACTTGCCCCCCCATGCGGATGCCCATGGTCTGAAGTTTGCTAATGAACATCTGAATGATTCAGAGGAGAACTGGCTGAAAGTGTTGTGGTCAGATGAGACCAAAATCAAGCTCTTTGGCATCAACTCAACTCCCCGTGTTTGGAGGAGGAAGAATGCTGCCTATGACCCCAAGAACACCATCCCCACCGTCACACATGTATGTGGAAGCATTAGGCTTTGGGGTTGTTTTTCTGCTAAGGGGACAGGACAACCTCACCGAATCAAAGGGACGATGTACCATCAAATCTTGGGTGAGAACCTCCTTCCCTCAGCCAGGGCATTGAAAATGGGTCGTGGATGGGTATTCCAGCATGACAATGACCCAAAAACACACGGCCAAGGCATCAAAGGAGTGGCTCAAGAAGAAGCACATTAAGGTCCTGGAGTGGCCTAGCCAGTCTCTAGACCTCAATCCTATAGAAAATATTTGGCGGGAGCTGAAGGTTTGAGTTACCAAACGTCAGCCTCGAAACCTTAATGACTTGGAGAGGATCTGCAAAGAGGAGTGGGACAAAATCCCTCCTGAGATATGTGCAAACCTGGTGGCCAACTACAAGAAACGTCTGACCTCTGTGATTGCCAACAAGGGTTTTGCCACCAAGTACTAAGTCATGTTTTGCAAAGGGGTCAAATATTTATTTCACTCACTAAAATGCAAATCAGTTTATAACTTTTTTGAAATGCGTTTTTTCTAAATTTTTTTGTTGTTGTCCCTCTCACTGTTAAAATAAACCTATCACTAAAATTACAGACTGATCATTTCTTTGTCAGTGGGTAAACATACAAAATCAGCAGGGAATCCTTTTTTCCCTCGCTGTACTGTGTGCTAATATGTGACCCTCTTTATTATTTTATTTAGAAATTTAGGAGTTAGGCCCACCATGTTTTCTGGGCTCCTTTGTACCACTGGGTAGAGGGAAGGGAGACCAGAAAACTTTTCCATACTAGAATGAACACACGCATCTTTGTCACTTCCAGGTTTGGCTGTCACTTTCTCTGGCTGCTGTGGGCGGGAAGAAGCTAATTTAATGAAATCTGTGTTTGATTAGCGCAAGTGGTGTGCAAAATACCATCACATAATAATGTAATAAACATAAAAAAGTGAAAAAATACACAACAAACAATGGCTCCGGAAGAAGTCCTTTTGTGACGAAACGTGTAAATGGGAGCAGGGTGCCTTTTTTTTAAATAAACCAGCAATTTTAAAGGTTTTACACTATCTGGTGCTTTCTTACTTGCATATGTGTTTATGGGAGTTCTGCATGTCTATTGGATGCTTATCCCAAGGCTGCATCTACCCCCGCTTCAAGGCTGTACACCAGAACGTGGTTACATGGTAAGTGTACATCTTGTCCGTATGTCAGTGGTCAGCCTTTATGGTGAAGGGAGTGTGATATGTTTCACCTGTGATTTGTGACGAGAAGAATTCTTCACCATTCGTTTTTTTTAAAGTGGAAGTAAACCCTCCTATCATTTTCAGTCAAGGAAGCTGCCATCTTGGTCTCTGTTTAATCTTCAACTGCCATGATGCTGCACATGTGATCAGTTATGATACCAACCATTGGATGGTTTTACAGTTTGGTTGAGAGCACAATCAATGTGACAGTTAGCATTCCCGGGATGCCGGGATTGTAACTGCTTTTTGAAACTGATGGGTTTACTTCCACTTTAAGGACTATTTATTTATCTTTTCATTTGGGATTTTTCACGTATTCATGGTTTTGATGATTTTTACTGTGATTTTTTAGTGCAACACTTTGTTTATTATTAAAAGTTATACCCAAGCACTTATGCCCCCGTAAAAAATTGTTGAGCCCGCCCCCATGTGCAGGCGCATAAGAAAGTAAACACATATCGTGGGGGGTTTCATTCATACAAAAACATTGATTGCGCTTCACATGTTACACATCGCTGTGTACGCTGGGGTGGCACGGTACACACAGTACAGCGACAGAAAAAAAAAAAACACGATGCAGAAAACTGCTGAGCAAGCTTTAGGGCCCTTTCACACCCTTTCACACAACCGCGCAATTGTCAGTTAAAGTGACGCAGTGCCGTTTTGCAAAAAAATGGCCTGGTCATTAAGGGGGCAAATCCTGCCAGTCCTTAAGTGGTTAAAGCAGTTAAATGCTCATTTACACCACATGCAAGCAGGTACGTTTTTAAACGCAGCATAAATGCAATATGAAAGCATTTGCAAGAAAATGATGTATTCTACTGAGTCTACTTTACACCACTGTAGTGCTTTCATGTGTGTTTTAAAAAAAAAAGGACTGTACAGTATACTGAATTTTTCTGCATTGGAACGCACCACAAATGCACATAAATGCACGAAAAAAACACATTACAAATGCACATGAACACACGCAGCTGCATTTTAGCAAAAACTAATTTTGAAATAAACGAAAAATAATTTTTTTTAAAAAGGGCTGAAAACGCACTACAGACGCACTGTAAATGCACTGAAAATGCATGTAAACTCCCAATCACTCCCAGGTGCATGTGAGTGCGTACGATTAGCAGGGGATGCTGGCAGCAATGGGGGGCCGCCTTCTGCAGCTAATCGCTGGGAACCCCCGCTGGGGTCTTCTCATCTAAACGCAGGTGCATTCGCATGTGTAAATGCACCCTTAATGGCAGTGCAGACTTCTCCTTAGTCTCCTTACAAATAATGAAGGTTAACCTTAAGACGAGGCATTCCTATACAGTATCATATTTATAGATGTAGCCCTTTCTAGTTTATTGTCGTTTCCCATTGTTTTTGGCCCTGAACACAGAACCTAAGCAATCTGCACATCTGAAAGAGCGGCCTCTCACGGTTACCCCGGCAACAGCATCAGATAACCAGCCAGACGAGAGTGCAGCCCTTGTTCCCGCTATACAGGGGGCTGAGGATGGAGAAGTGAGCCCCCTTCCCTACCGCCTCCCCATGCCTGCAATTGTACTGAGATACCTAGAATAGAGGGGAAGGAACAGCAGGCTTACTGTACCGTAGAAGCTTGTGCCATGTCTGTATACTTAATATACTTCTACTAATCATAATCTTACGCTGTGTCACCGAATCAATGAGCTAAACACTGACTTAGCCCATAAGATGGCTACTTGCATCTACACTATATTACCAAAAGTACTGGAACGCCTGCCTTGACACGCACATGAACCTTGAGTCTTATGCCGCGTACACACGATCGGACTTTCCGCTAACAAATCCGTGGATTTTTGTTCGAAGGTTGTTGGCTCAAACTTGTCTTGCATGCACACGGTCACGAGAATGTTGGCCTACAATTAGGAACATGAGAACGCGGTGACGTACAAGATGTACGACGAGCCGAGAAAAAGACTTTTGTGCGACGGACTTGTGTACACGCGATCGATTGTTGGCGGAAAATTTGAGAACCTGATATCAAACATTTGTTGGTGGAAAGTCCGACAGCAAATGTTCGGAGGAGCATACACACGGTCGGACTTTCCGACAACAAGCTCACATCCAACATTTCCCGTTGGAAAATCCGACCGTGTGTACGCGGCATAAGTCTGTAGGGTTCAATATTGAGTTGGCCCACCTTTTGCAGCTATACCAGCTTCAACTCTTCTGGGAAGGCTGTCCACAAGGTTTAGGAGTGTGTCTATGGGAAGGTTTGATCATTCTTCCAGAAGCGCATTTGTGAGGTCAGGCACTGATGTGGATGAGATGGCCTGGCTCGCAGCCTCCGTTCTAATTCAAAGGGGCAAGGGAAGAAAGCACCAAACCAGCATAGTGTAGCACAATTTATTGAGTAAAATCCAATATAAAACAAATGGCACTCACAAGCGGGAGAGGGGGGGAGAGAGAATGACAGATCGCAATGGATTTGTAATCCGGTAGTAAGCTGGGAGCTGTGTGATTGTCTGGGGTGGAGAAGAAAAGCCGATCATTGTAGGGAGCGGGATGAGCCTGGGATCCTTGCAAGGAGGCCAGCAGGAGTAGTGAGAGGAGCTGTCAGTCCATCCACTGTGTGAGCCAATAGGAGCGCGTTTCGGAAGCTAGCCACGCCTCCTTCATCAGCCTCATCAGCTATTGGCTCACACAGCGGATGGACTGACAGCTCCTCTCACTACTCCTGCTGGATACATCGTCTCTGGGCAGACATCCGAACTCCGGATACACCATCACGGCCACACAAGGCAGCCTGACGCCAGTCTCCCTGCAAGGATTCCAAGCTCATCCCGCTCCCTACAACGGCCAGCTTTTCTTCTCCTCCACGGACAATCACACAGCTCCTAGCTTACTACCGGATTACAAATCCATTGCGACCTGTTATCCTCTACCCCCCCTTCTGCCACTTGTGAGTGCCATTTGTTTTATATTGGAATTTGCTCAATGAATTGTGCTACACTATGCCAGTCTGGCGCTTTCTTCCTTCTCCCTTTTTATTACAGATTGTGGATTCCCAGACCACAACTGAAAGCAGCTCTGCCAGCACCATAGTGTCAGCCAATTTCCACCACTTGACATTATATTCCTATATCTCTGGGAATAAGAATCTTTAAATAGTTCCTTTAAAGCTATCACCTGTTATATGACAACTTACAACTACAGGATGGGCACAGTGTTAGCGCTGTAGCGTTTTATGGTTCCACTCTAATTCATCCCAAAGGTGTTCTATCAGTTTGAGGTCAGGTCTCTGTGCAGGCCAGTCAAGTTCTTCCACCCTAAACACGCTCATCCATGTCTTTATGGACCTTGCTTTGTGCACTGGTCCAAATCATTTGGTGGAGGGGGGGGGGGGGGATTATGGTGTGGGGTTATTTTTCAAGGTTTGGACTTGGCCCCTTAGTTCCAGTGTTTTATATTGAATTTTACTGGCTCTTTCTTCCCTTCCCCCTTTTTAATACAGATTGTGGATTCCCAGGCAACAACTGAAAGCAGCTCTGCCAGCACCATGGTGTCAGCCAATTTCCCCCACTTGACATTATATTCCTATGTCTCCGGGAATAAGTTCCAGTGAAGGGAAGTCTTAAGGCGTCAGCATACCAAAACATTTTGGACAATTTCATGCTCCCAGCTTTGTGGGAACAGTTTGGGAATGGCCCCTTCCTGTTCCAACAGGACTGCGCACCAGTGCACCAGTGCACAAAGCAAAGTGCCTAGCGTAGCCCAGAAGAACCCACTTGGGGTAGGCCTTTCATGTGACACTTGCTTGGTGCCCAACGAGGAGGGAAACATGAAGGAGGTACCATCCACCTATCCTACATGCAAGGGACCAAAACTAATGTGCACTGCTCATTCCAAACAAATGGAAGTCAGAGGAAAAAGGGGAAGTGTGAGAACTTATGGAAGACTTTATAAGAAGGCATAAAAACACAGTAAGAAACAACCAGGAGAAGGGTTGCATTCTTCCTACTAACCATCAATGCATTGACCCTCGATGAACTGGTTTTAGTAAGGGTTCCAGTTGACTTGAAAATTATTTCATTCCTTGCGTAAAAAGGTTAAGAAAGGCTGATCTAGTGAGCAAGTGTCCTTGATCCAGCTTGCAATAAGGGAGTTCTGACAGTTCACTGAGGCTATAGACGCTAGCAATAATTACTGCCCCCCCCCCCCCCCCCCCAGGTGGCTATGCCGACACACATTGTGCAGGCATGGTCCACTGTTTTCACTCTTGGGAAACCGGTCCACAGCCAATGCTTGGGTGTAGGTAGACAGGAAGTGGCTGAAAGAGACCACTGTACAATCCCCACCAACTGACCACTGCACAATGCCCACCACCAACTGACCACTGCACAATCCCCACCACCAATTGACCACTGCAAAATCTCATTATTTAAGTGACTAATGAAGAATTTCCACCACCAACTGACCACAGCACAATACCCACCACCAAATGACCACTCCATCATCCTCTCCACCAATTGACCACTGCAAAAATCTCCACTTGCAACTGACCACCGTGCACACCCTTCCACCAGTAAACCACTGCACAATCAATCCCCTCCACCAACTCACAAGTACACAATTCCCTCCAACAACTGACAAGTACACAATTCCCTCCAACAACTGACCACTGCACAAACCCCACCACCAATTGACCACTGCACACTCCCCTTCACCAACTGATCATTGCACAAATGCAAAGTGATTAGGGCATACTCGTGCACATAGAGTATGCACCATGAATGTTTTTATATCCTGACCAAAGACTCCTAATGCTGGCATTATCTCTAAGAACATCAACTAGGAAAACCCATCTCAACAGATCATTTCCTCAGGGGTGGGGTTATCAATAGACATTCGTTACAATTATTTCCTGTTCCTCAGTGCATTGATCTTCTTACGTTTCTGGTTATCTTTGGTACCAAAAATACACTACCTCATTAGAAGGACCAACAACAACGGCCATCCCCTAATCTGTATTTAAGGTTTACTTTTATTGCTATAGAACAAATTAACAATAAAGATAGATATTGGAAGGTTTGCATGCTTGTAAACTTCTGGTGTTTACATAGCCAAATGAAAATAATGAGCTATGTAAATAAGAATTTATTGCTAGCTGCTCCTCATTTGTTTGAGTTAGTGGTCAGATATGGAGACGCAAGCACTTTGTAACTTATTGTCTTAGCATTGACTGCCATCGCTGCCTTGCTCTGTGGACAGGCTATGAATCTGAATGTAATTTACCATCTCTCAGCTGAACGCCAAACTATATATATTTACAGTAATGGACCATCTGTCATTTCCCGCTACTTACCCTTAAACCAGGCCTGACGCTATTTGTCACCAATGCAGATAAATTGACACACCGATAAACAGGCACAAAGCAGCTCACATATTCAGAGTGATGAATGCATGTTGACAGACAGCAGACACCAACCCGATCCAATATGTAATTCTGATAGCTTTGTTCTCTGACTTGCAGGAGAGGATTTGTGGGAGGCCACAGAGGCCTGGACCTAGGCAGAAGAAGTTCTCCAGCAGATTGGCCTATGGTTCATTGTGGGATCATGTTAGATCTTAGGTCATTTTAAACATTTAAAAAATAATCGTGAATGCATAAGTAAAGGGTGACGCTGCATGGTATGGTCCTAGTCCCATTCAAGTAACATCAGACACTGCAGGTATAGGGCCACAGAGTTCTTCCTTACCACAGAAGTTGAAGAAGTTTGTTATCACACAAACATTGTCCAATGCCAACAACAACCTCAATTTTTTTTTTAAATGTTCCTTTTTTGTAGTCTTAATTTTTCCCATTACCAAGGCTGTTTGGTGGACCGGGCCAGTACTACCCGGAATTAGCATGGTCCCTTATGTCTGTGAGGACTGGGCCACTGCTACATGGTATTTCTGCCACAGCCAAGGTAAATATGTAAAGCTGGGCATACACTAGTAGATTTTTGTATGAACATTTGTACAAACATTCGTACAATAACTCCTAAGTGCATTCAATGACATGAGAAAAGTACTTTACAAAATTTAGTTTGGTTTAACCTCTGATTTTAGAGCGAATGGACTTTACCAAATAAAAACTACATTATTATTAAAGTGGAGTTCCACCCACTTTTACAACTCTTCAGCATCCCTCACTAAACTGTGCACTGTAAACAAATTGGATATTTTTTTATTTTTTTTCTCAGCACCTTTTGTATATCTGCTGTATTCATTTTTCACTTCCTCCTCCCTGGCCGCGGCCCATCGCATCATTTCCTGTTAGCAATGCCTTCTGAGAAGGGGCGTCAACTTCCTCTGAAACTGCCGTTGCTATGGAAACCTCACCTGAAACCTATTACACTGCTTGTGCTGCACTGAGCATGTGCGAGATCTGCAAGGATGAGATCAAGGAAGAAATACAGTCTGGCTTCAGATGCCCACACTTAAGATGGCCACGGCCTGCTGTAAGTTTATAAAATAACAAACTACTGCTATAAACTAACAAAACAGACCATAGTTTACAGACTAACTTTACTAGAATACATTAAGCTTTTGTATTTTACGGGTATTTTTATCTAAAAAGTATAATTTCGGCCAGAACACCACTTTAATATTATTATTATAATACAGGATTTATATAGCTCCAACAGTTTGCGCAGCACTTTAAAACATGAGGGCAGACAGTACAAATACAATACAATTCAATACAGGAGGAATCAGAGGACCCTGCTCCTAATGCCGCGTACATACGACCGGTTTTGCCGTCGGAATAAACTCCGAAGGTTTCTCCGACGGAACTCCGACAGAATTCCGCTGAAACTGTCTTGCATACACACGATCACACCAAAGTCCGATCTTCAAGAACGCGGTGATGTACAGCACGTACGACGGTACTAGAAAAAGGAAGTTCAATAGCCAGTAGCCAATAGCTTCCGTCTCATACTTGCTTCAGAGCATGCGTCGTTTTCGGTCCGTCGGAAGAGCATACAGACGAGCGGTTTTCCCGATAGGAATTGGTTCCGTTGGAAATATTTAAAACATGTTCTATTTCTAGGTCTGTCAGAATTCTCAAAAAAAAAGTCCGATGAGGCATACACACCGGAATATACGATGAAAAGATTCCGTCGGATGTTTTCTGTCGGACATTCTGCTCGTGTGTACGCGGCATTAGAGTTTACAATCATAAACTGTTCATTCAGGAAAAAAATTCCATCCTCCTCCTTTAAAATTGATTGTCACAAACATAAATTTGACATAACAATTACGAAATCGAAACAAATGTTTTTAAAACGAAAAATGTCAAAGTTCTACTAGTGTATGAACAGCTTTTTTGGCATGTTAAAGAATTTGGTTTTATAGCCTTAATATTGTTTATCCGACTTTTTTTGGCACGTCTGGAGGTTATAAATACTAGACTAGACACAAATAGCAAGATCTATTCTGTCATTATCACCCACGTTTTTTTCTCTTTGGTTTTATTTCGTAGGTTTTTTTTTTATGTGTTAATCTGCCGACTAAATATAGAAAAGATTTAACAGTGTGAGTCTGAGAACGGCAGATCTGGGAGATGTGTGAGCTATAATCCAGGAATAAGAGGAGTGCGGAGTGGAGACCTCCTTCAGTTTTCTAATACATAAGATGATCTGCTTTGTTTTGCTGGGCATTAACCACAAAACCAACCCACCTTCAGTTTACTTTTTCTTTTTTTCCCTCTTCCTTCTATCCTCTTCACCTTTTCTCTTCCTTCCAGACATAAGGCCAAGGAGTGCCGATCGGAGATCTCCTTTAGTTTTCTAATACATAGGAAGATCTGCTTTCCTGTGCTGTGTATTAATCACGAAACCAACCTACCTTCATTTTTCCCTCATTTCTTTCCATCTTTCTCCTGTCTCCTCTTCCAATTCTCCTCCTCCTTTCTTTCTCTTTTTCTTTCTTTCTTTTCTTTCTTTCTTTCTTTCTTTCTTTCTTTCTTTCTTTCTTTCTTTCTTTCTTTCTTTCTTTCTTTCTTTCTTTCTTTCTTTCTTTCTTTCTTTCTTTCTTTCTTTCTTTCTTTCTTTCTTTCTTTTTTTCTTTTCTCTCTCTCTCTTTCCTTCCTTCCTTTTTCACTCAATTCTTTCCATCTTTCTTCTATCTCCTCTTCCATTTTTTTCTTTCTTTCTCTCTCTCTCTCTCTCTCTCTCTCTCTCTCTCTCTCTCTCTCTCTCTCTCTCTCTCTCTCTCTCTCTCTCTCTCTCTCTCTCTCTCTCTCTCTCTCTCTCTCTCTCTCTCTCTCTCTCTCTCTCTCTCTCTCTCTCTCTCTCTCTCCTTCCTTCCTTCCCTTCCTTGCTAATTCCTTCCTTAACTCCTACTGCATTCCATCCTTATATTCCTTCCATAACTCCCACTGCCTTCTTCTGACTTCCTTCCTTCTATACCCCATCTTCCTTCCTTCTATACCCCCTCTTCCTTCCTTCCTTCCTTCTTTCCTTCCTTACTTCCTTTTCTACCTCCCTCTGCCTTCCATCCTTCAATATCTTGCTCTGCCTTCCTTCTTTACCCACTTCTTCCTTTTTTCCTGCCTCTCTCCCTTCCTTCCTTCCTTCCTTCCTTCCTTCCTTCCTTCCTTCCTTCCTTCCTTCCTTCCTTCCTTCCTTCCTTCCTTCTTCCTCCCATCATTTCCTCTTCCTTTCTCTCCACCCTTCCTAAAACAAATCATTCTGAATCATTAAATGGCACAAAACTAAAGGACAAGTAACATGTCATGTTAGAAGGTCAAGGTACTGCAAGATCAGCTGTCCATTAACTTTGTATTGATAGCATTTTCCTAAATAATGAATTCAGCTCAAGTCCAATCAGATAGTCTCAGTCAACTTCATTTGTTAGAGCAGCAAAAGAAGATTGTACAATCGGATTGTAACAAGAGTGGTCAGCTTAAAAAATATGTATAACATCTGTTTATTTACAGTTATACTGCTTTTGTATGAAAATAACTTTATAATGTGTATTGCCATATCTCATATGCTTGTTAACAGTTATAAATACTGTATGTGATGTAACATTTTGCCTCTTGTTAAATATTTGCGTATTGTGTATTTTCAACACCCACCATACTCTGTACTTAATTTCTTTTTCTTTACTTATACAATAAACTTTATTGTGAAAAAAAACAAATATGTAAACCCAACATTTTATATTCCTGACATGTGCCTGCTATACCATGTACTTGTATGAGAAATTATTCTGTTCTCTTTGTATTGCTTCCCTTGTGTGGAATCCCTAGTATTCCTGCCAGTTCCCATGCTTTCCTATTATATTTCCTATCCCACATTAGGCATGAGAGCACAGCATGGTCAGTTTTCTTGCTGTGCTTGGGGCTAATCCAATAATCAGGCTTGTGCTGACATGCCTCACCCTGCACAGCCATTCACTGGGAAGATTAGTGTTCTGCTGTTTCTCCTCCCCTAGCTCTTATGTAGCTGAGAACAGAGATTATGTGATTTCTTTCTTTTTTTTTTTAATGCATTTATATAGTTTTTTTATATGTATATACAAATGTTTTGCCTATCATTTATATTTTAAACTGAAGGGGTTATTTTACGAGGTGAGAGTTTGAGGTCCTTGATGACGCTCTGGGGGAGGGCGAAACGCGTTGACGTATTTTCCGGTTCCTAGGCCAACAAACGTCACTTCCGGTTATAGGTGGAACGCACGCCAACAGTGGTGTTTCCTATTTGCGGTCTCTTGACATTTCATGCCTGTTTTTACCCTGCATTTTGTAAGTATCAATTCGTACTTGTGCAATAAACTTATTGCCAAACCGTACTTCACTATAGTTCCCTCCTTTTATTTCGTTTTGGGTATTAATATCTTGGATGATTATCATGAGCATGTGAGATCTGCCTGGTGAATGTATGTAAAGCTGCCATCCCTGGCCATCATTTCAAGCTTGTAACGACCCCTAGACTGAAAAGCTAAGGGTCCATCCCATCCGGTGAGTGATGACACAGGAGGGGGTGTTTGCGCACCTTGAAGTTTTTCGAGCACCTTGCAATTTTTGGATTGAAGCGCATCGTTCACTTTTATATGGACATTCACTTATTAATGTATTTTATCATATGATTATCTATGTTATGAATGTGAGCGCTGTAATTTATATCTGTTTTTGAGCATTTACATATACTTTAAGATGGCCAACAATGGTAGAGCAAGTCTTTCTCCCATGACAGGTTCCCTTTAATACAAGGTGGGAGTAAATATTGCCCACTCACTATTGAAGGACGAAGCTCGCTGCCTCCCAGTCACATCCCACTCATTGGAAATAATTGAAGAGCACAAATTTTATTTTCAATTGTATTTATTGTCTACCAGGAAATAAAAGAATAAAAAATAAGAATACACACACACACGTTTTATAAACTTTCCTCCGCACCACCGGCACGGTACATAATTTCTGAGGCCGCACAGAGGATCTGAATACAATGAGTGTATTTCTGAAGATAATATTTCTTTTAGTTCTCTCCTTTCTACTAATGTTCCTCCCTAAAATGCAGTGCAGGAACACATTAAGCACAATGACACATCACACAATTAACAAAAGAAAACAGACATTTTGTTCCACATCCTCAGTGGCCGCTTTGTTGCTTAAATGTCCCTTTTATCTGATGCAGTTTTAGAAGGACACTACAACTATGAGTCAATTTCAAATATCTGTGAAAATTAGATATTATTTCCGAGCTGGACTGCATGTGATAGCTTCAGCACATGCTGTTTGATATAATCTGCGGTCTTACCTTGCCCGCTGTCTTAACGGGCCTGCTGCTTGGCTATTACATATACATGGCCAGGCAGTGGCTTCCAGAGAGAGCGGGAGGGTGTATATATAAGACCTCCTGCTCCCGCCACTTGTGAAAGCCTTGTGATCGTTGTGTCCTTCAGACACAGAGGATCACAGATCGGGGTGCAGGGCCAATGAAATTGGGCTTGTATAGTGTGATCAATGTAACCAGGCAAACAGCCTATTAATATAATATACAGTTGAGCTACTCACAAACGGGCTTACCTGCTAAAAAGCTTTTAATTCTGTTCTGCCAGTTTTGTGATCCAGGCATCCCTTCCAGGTGACACAACCTAGTCAGTGACCGCACATTTCTCTACTGCAGTTAAGTAACACAGCTTGGTCAACTTTCCCAACCTGCTGATGGGATAATCAAGGAACCTCTGTAGGTCATCCCTCTGTTCTCCCCTCTTGTCTTCAAGCAGCTAGTGATAAACCAACAGCACTGGACTACTTTGGCCCTCCTGCTGTGCAGAAGATTATAGTTAGAAATATTAAATACACTTGCAGTTCGAAGAACACTGATGAATAGAAGCCCCACTCCAATGTTCACTCCTTCCAAAGGCTCTTTATTAGGGCTCATTTACACTTGCTTCGGTTTCAACACACATTAACAGCTAGTTTACACTTGCTTCAAAACAAGGCTTCAGACAGGCTTTGGTAAAGCTCTCTGAACGCTAGTCAAAGCCCCTGTCACTACATAAAATGGAATGGTTAGCTTACAGTCCTATTTACTCCTTGCTTTTACTTTGCTTTGCTTCGGCTTTGCTCCAAAAATCCTACCCCATGTAGCTTTAGTGGTGCTTCAAAGTGTCTTCAAGCCTCCATAGAAGTCTATAGCAAAGCTTTCTTGAAGCCCCACTGAAGCCTCATCGAAGCCCCACTGAAGCCCATCGAAGACTCCCCAAAGCCCCACCAAAGGCTCATCGAAGCCCCATCAAAGCTCCACCAAAGCCTCATCGAAGCCCCACCGAAGCCTCATCAAAGCCTCATTGAAGCACCACGCAAAAGCAAGGTGTAAACAGGACTGTAAGCTAAGTGTTCAGAGAGCTTTAACAAAGAGTGTCCGAAGCCTTGTTTTATAGCAAGTGTAAACTAGCCCTTAAACTATCAAAAATACAACTGCATCCTCACTCCTCTCTTCTGGTCACCCTTTTTCTTACCATCAAGTCAGTAGTGGTGAAATACGTTAGGGCTCGTTTACACTTGCTCTCGAAATGCCAGTCAATGCCCCTGTCACTGAATAAAACGGTTAGCTTGCAGTCCTGTTTACACCTTGCATTTGCTTTGTTTTGCTTCAAAAATTATACCCCATGTCGCTTTAGTGGTGCTTCAAAGCATCCATAGAAGTCTACAACAAAGCTCGCTTACAGCACCTACAGCTTTTGAGAGGCTTTCATTCAACTTTAGCTTCGCTTTGTTTTGGAGTTGTTGCAGGTATGAGTTAGCAAACACCCACACACAGGGCATCTGTCAAGCTTCAGTAAAGCTTTAAAAAGCACCACCGAAGCATCATCGAAGCACCCCTGAAGCATCATCAAAGCACTACCGAAGCACCACCTAAACATCACCGAAGCACCACCGAAACATCATAGAAGCACCACGAAGCATCACAGAAGCATCGAAAAAACATCAAAGAAGCAAGTTGAAGCGGTAGGCGCTTTAATGTGTGTTGAAGTCGAAATGAGCCCTTAAAGAGAGGTGGTCCCTGAGTGGAAACAATATGTATGCAGTTGTATTTTTGATAAAGAGCCTTTGGAAGAAGTGAACATGGAGTGCAGCTTCTATTCATAAGTGTTCTTAGATCACAAGTAAGGATGAGCTTTTCAAGCTGGACATTCTCAGCAAGTAAGAGAGGCACTGAAGCCTGGACAGTGCCGAGTGAACGGTCAAGTGGCCAATAGCTAACATACTTTGTGTTATTTATCTGCTGAAGGGGTGGATCAGCCCCAATTTGAACTTTGCTTCTCCCCTTTAGAAGAAATTAGCTGACAAACTGCCTATGTTATTGGGTCAAGTGACCAAACATGGCACCCTGGAGAATGTTTTTTTTTTTTGCAGTCATATTGTAGCTTCCCTTTATAGCTTTAAGGGCACGTTAGCAGGGACAGGGGGCTTATCATTTGACTTCTACTTTAAAATGTATTTTTTTTTATGCCCCCAATGAATAAGACTTGGATTATCCCTAGTAATCAGATTTCCTTTCAAACCCACACTGCAGAAATTGCAGATGGAATCAGACTGGGGCCACACAGGCTTTTCATAACTCAGACACTTTAATAATGGGGCCCCACAGTGAGTCACCGCTAGAAAATAGGCATGTGGGCTTCTCACAATATGGCTGGTGGAACATGCACAGAACAAGACGGGCCTGTCATCTGTTATATTTCCTCTGTGCTTCTTTGGATGGCATTTATATGCTGCCTTTTCAGAAATACAGATACAGTTCAGAATTAAACTGACACCGCTGTGAAAACAGTAACAATGTTGTTTTCAGTATTTGTATTCATGAGAAGATATGGTTCAACAAGGATCAGTGATAAACGAGAAAACATTTGATATTAGTTTGGCTTCCTTGTTTGTGCACCCTTAAAGGGAACCTGTGCTGTTCCAATGCAACAGGTTCAGTTTATTCAGTGCCATCACAACATATTATACTATTCCCTCATTCCCTGGCTGCTCTGTTCGCACTGTGTAAGCTTCAGAGCTTACACAGTGTTGCAGACCCTTTTCACTTCCCCACGTGACAGCTTTGGGCCAATCAGCAGAGACCTGGACTTTCACAGGGGTAGTGAGCCCCATGCACCTCCATACATGGAAGTACAATTAGTTGTCTTTGTACCTGGCAGCAAAGAGATCAGCCGGAAAAGAAAAGATAATGTAAATGTATACAAGAGAGGGGCTGGACGGTAAAGTGAACCATGCAACAGGTTCAGTTTATTCCTTTCCATGACAGCATCTTATACTTTCCCCTTTTCACCTGCTGCTCCATTTGTACTGTGTAAGCTTCAGATTGACCCTAGTCAGAACTTACATAGACCTGAGGACTCTCTCTACCCCACCCCCCAGATGACATCTTTGGACCAGTCTCCAAACACTAGGAGGTAGTGAGCCACATGTAACTCCATACCTAAAAGTACAATTAGTTCTCTTTGTTCCTGGCAGCAAGGAAACAAAAGGTAATATCAAATTATACGAGAGGGTCTGAATGGTAAAGGGAACCTGTGCTGTACCCATGCAAGGAGACAGCTTTGAGCCAATCACCAAGCACCAGGATTTTTCTGGGGGTAGTAAGTCACATGCAACTCCATACCTGGAAGTACAAGTATGTTTCTTCATTCCTGGCAGCAGAGGGATTAGCAAAAGAGCAAGGGTATACAAGAGAGGGGCTGAATGGTAAAGTGAACCTATGCTGTGCCCATGCAGGGCGACAGCTTTGGGCCAATCACCAACCACCAGGCCTTTCCTGGGGGTAGTGAGTCACATGAACCTCCATACCTGAAAGTACAAGTATTTCTCTTCATTCCTGGCATCAAAGGGATCAGTGATGAAGCAAAGGTAATATAAATGTATATAAGAGAGGGCCTGGACATTACAGGGAACCTGTTGCTTTGCCCTGTATGGGCAAAGCCCAGGATCTCTTAAGTTCATTTTGTTAGAATAAATGCACATAATTGCCCCATTTACATCTGCGTGGGAAAAAAAGTTCTAAGCTCAAATGGTATTACATGTTCCGTTTCAATTGCTTTTGTAACAAAAATGGATAATCGTGAGCCTGGGTCATATTTTTGTATATAAGTTACAGAGGGCCTTATTGTCTGAAATGAATGCTGTTTATGCTGTCCACAGCAACCAATCAAATTGATCTCCCATCCATTACGGAACAAACAGGACAATCTTGTTGCTTTTAGAGACAAGAACAATTATTTCCAATGCTCTGATAAATATGTCTTATCCAAAGCCTCCTCTAAATGTGCTTGGTTCATTTAAATAAAACAATACAAAAGGCCCAGTAATAATGCTTTCCTACATAGTAATAGATACGGGCATTAACAGTTGTTAGCGGACATTTGGTTATATAGTACTAACTCTATTCTCCAGGGTACAAGTTAAGTATACTATTTATAATGCATTATATCATTAAATATTCTTAGGAGACTATAGTCAGGAAATGTGCTTCAGAAATTAAAAACCCTGAGGACGCTGGACTGAGAGTTTGTTAAAAGGAATGCATCAACAATTTCTTAAGGGGGGTTGCAGATCAAAGTATAATTACTTATTAACAATATACTATATGAGCCATATGCGCCGTATGCATACATGAGTGTTTTTAAATACTGGGTTGCATTGCAGGTAAAGCGTACCTGTCAGCAAAAGCACTGGATGTGGCTATTTTGGAAATGTAGCCAATGCTAGTGTAGGCAGCTATAAAAGGTCCCCATTTAGTCCAGTTATATAATAAAAAAATCCTTCAAAATAATTTAAATAGCACCTCTGTCTGTCTTTGTACTGGGCTCTTGCATATCCCTTCACATTGGCTAATACAGAAAAAGGGGCAGCACTGTCAGCCAATCAGGATGCACTGCATTGCACAGTGCTGTAACTCTAACAATTGGAGTTTGCTGATTGGAGGACACAGCACTGAGATGACCCAATTAGGTAGCAGAGACTTTATCACCTAGTTACTCTCAGCCTGGCTAAGCTGTATTGCTTTGACTCAACTGCACAAAGTATATGGTCAGAACTTTGTATGGTATCTGGCAGGAATGCATGAATTAGAAAACCAGCTGAACAGAATTACAATTTTTTTGGCAAGCAAAACAGCTCACACATGTGTATTTAGCTATTTGCTTATACTTACACTTTAAAAAGACGTTAACCACAATATGGCTACATCTACCTTATCTACTTTAAAGCTGAACTTTGGAAATTTATTTGTATTGCATACTTAAATTGATGAAGCTTGGCACAATGTATGTATGTACGGTCTTGTGCTGAGCGGCTGCCCCGCTGCAACATTGACTACTGGAGCCGCTCAACCGGCACAGCCGCCAATAATAGAACGCCTTGTACTTTAGCAATGCATACAAGCTGTTCTATGATTGGACAAGGTACATAGGAGAGGCGGTGATGTCACAACCAATGTAGGTTTTCAATACAAATAAAGTTTGGGATTCAGATATAATGTTCAGTCATCAACTTCCAAAAAAAAAATGACCTTTACCAATAGGACGTGACCAAATTCTTCATGTAGGTAAAACAAAAATGTCAGCCGTGTTTTTGTAACCTGAGGTATAGGCATCTTGTCACAACATGGTTTAGATACGAGAAGAAAAGAGGCATGTGGAACAAAAGGCAATTGTATTCACATAAAAAAATCCACATTTAAGAATATTTCTTCTATCTATACATAACTCTATATATTCATATATATTTTATCAGGTCAGCTAAACTGAGGTAACGTCTCTAAGCTAGCCCTAACCTGGAATCAGAAATACCCTACAATTAAGTTAAAAAGTTAATCAGTTATCACCTTATCTACATTATTGCACTAATATTGTGAACATTAAAGACGTCTAAGGCAAAGGTAGGGGGGGAGGGAGGGGGAGTCTGCTACGTAATTTGTCTAAACCACTTGGTGTTGAATGTAAAGGGTCTTATGATGAGGGAAACATGGACTCGAGAACTAAGCCCTAAAACCAGGGAGACAAAAAAAGGAAGGGTTGTGCTCTGACCGCTTATTTCCAAAGATATAAACACATTTTCAACAGATATACACGTCTAGAAATGATTATCTTTCTTGTTTTTAGCCCAACGATATTGATCGCTTGGCCTAAGGTCGGCCATTTGGATTCGGATTTGTTTTTGTAACGGGCACTGGTACTCAGTGGAAAGTTACGGCACTTCTGCTTTTTGTAGCAACGCTGTAGCCCTTTACGTAGCTTGTGATTGCTGTGCGAGGCCTGGTGATCAAACCTCCAGTACACAGAGAAGGCTTGGTATGTCTTGTTGTAGAAAGAACATTTGGGAGTGCCTGATGTTTGTAGCATTATCAGAGGTGGTTTAGGCCAACATTTCTAAAGTACTCCTTCAGGAATGAAAAAAAGCACTCCTTACCAGTCTGTTTATATTACATGTGCTACATACCCTGATATATTGACTGTAAAACTGACACACAACAAAAGTGTGTGCTATTAGCCTGGAAAGCAGATGCATCACCTATTCAAAATGGAGGTGGACATTTTGTTCTTTGAACCCATGTTAGAAGCATGAATCAGTTCTTCGGGATCTAGTAAAACCAACCATATAGGTTGGTATGGCTCAATGCACAAAATGGCTACCTTCACTTTAAACCAGATTGATCGAGACAGTGCCAGTAAGATAGCATTGGACTTTTTGGAGAAACTGGATACCCAACAAATGACAGGATTTGATCCTACAGAGAATAACATACACAAAGGCGACAGAGTACTAACACAACTGTACACTTGCTACATGTGCTCTGCATAGGCAGTTGCTTGGGGGCTGGAAAGTGATTACTGCTTGTGCCTTTCCAATCATCCATTTTTTTAGTCTTTCAAAAAACATGTTTAGGCATTGTATTGCTATATCTACAATCAGCAGGGAGACCCAGCTACCAAGGGAACGATCTTCAATGTGAAGGGAACAAAGCTGTCAGGTTCATACTAAGCTTGATTAGACATGATAGAAACCAGCCTGGCCAAATACCTATAAGATCTAATATACAGATTGGCTCATCTCATTTCTAGTAGCTAAAGTGTATCCAGAACCAAGAACAAAAATTTAATATATTGTAGCTTACTGGCCCCGGAATGAGTGGCTGCATTTGTTTAATTGTTTTCATGCTTTTCTCCCTTTATGCTCCCCTGGTAATCCTGTGTATAGCACTCTTCCTGTCTTAGGTGACAAATGATCACTTAATCCACTGTATCTAAGGAGGGAGCCAGGGTTATCACTTAAGGCTGCTCTCCTGAATTGAACTACTAAATCCTCCTCCACTCTTTTTTTTTTTTGTAGCTCACAGAAGGTAGCAAGGAAAACTGCTAATCTTGTTTGATATATGAGTTCAGTTCAGCAAAGGAAGTTACAAAGATGCTAGAACTCTGGTAGCTGTTTTTCTGTACTTGCAGAAAATGTACTAAGCCTGGAAAAAGAAAATGAATGCAGCAACCACCATTAGGGACTTGTAAGCTTCCATGTATTAAATTTTAGTTTTTGGGTTTAGATATCTTTCATTAATGGAGGAAACTGTTTTTTATTTGCAGCAGACTCCCTCTCGGGAAGGCCATTGAAGTAAATTGCAGTCCTTTTTTTTATGGCCCGAAATACCTAACAGAGAACAAGTAAGAGACCTTTGGTCCTGAGTGTGGGATAATGGAGACAGCTTGTGGTTTAAATTAGAAGTATGTTGGTAGCTCCACGGTATACTTAAAGCACCTGTTTCGATTAAGCACCTTATAATTCCTCTGGCAACATCTACATCTTCCTTGCCATCAACAGGAAATCCAAAAAGAGGAGTTTGCCGGAGAAACTTTGCAAATTGATAAGCTGTACTCCTGAGCTGAATTTAACTTTTCACAGTCTGTCCCCACAATTTCCTCCCTAATATATCTGACCTACATCTAAACTTTTAGAGAGTGGGAAATTACAGTTTTTAAATGTGTTTCAATAAGGACAATGGGTCATAAGGAATGAGATTCCTCCTGCTGCAGAAAAAAAAGATTAGCCTCTGCAAGTGAATCTGAGCTTGATGCTCTGGCAGGGAGAGCCTGCCACTGGAATGTTCTAGAAATATAAGCCAATGGGTGACTAGGCCCACTAATGCATCCTGTTGTTGGGTGGACTGAACCCATAACTCACTTCAGTCCTCCATGTGTCAAGAAAAGATGTTCCACCATGTCCAATCAAGTTAGAAAGTCATTGTAGGATTTGATGCTGCTCTAATGCTGATTTGCTGCTGGAACATTTACCATGATCTTCATTCTAGTTGACTTAATTCACTTTAAAGATAAAAAATGGTCAATCTCTTACTTTTGGACTGCAATTTGCAATACCTAAAAGATCCAAATTGCACACCCTTTTCTAATCGTAGAGGATAATTCTAGAGCTTTCCAAGTATTATGCTAGGTCTGTGTTTCCATGGAAACTGTCTGAGCCAATGGGTGCCACTTTCACACCTCTCTGAGCCAATCTGTCTTCTACATAGCAAACTGCCAGGGAACCAATTGCAATGCACCTCACATACTTGCAATAAGATATCCTGTCACTTGGGGTTAAAACATGAGTCTTCATTGGTTAATATTTCCTTTGCCACAACAGATGATAATATAACAAGTCACACAATTTCAGTTTGCATTTGAGTCCACCATTATCAAAGTGTCTGAAAAATAAACTGTTTTTGTTGCCCACAGCAATATCGGACTACTTGCCATGGCAAGAAAGACACTTTTGTCTTCATACACTTTGGTAAAAAGAACATACATTTTATGTTTAGTGTTTCAGACAAGCAGATCTAATTAAAAAAAAAATACCAGCCATCATAAAATGATGTATAGAAAGGAATGTAAAATGTGCCATCCTTCAAAATAAATAAAAATCGATGGACTAGTCTCTTATATTAAGAGAATACCCTGGTACAGCCATTAAGAACTAAGATTCTATATTGTATCACAATGCAAGCCCTTTTTTGTTCGAAAGGTTGAACATCAACAAAAGAAGAAATGTGTTTTAAAATAACTGGGAACATTTGTTAAAACTGGTGCACAGGCAACAATGAAAAATGTTATAGCTCAAAGACACCAAAAAAGGCAAAAGAAAATGTTTAGGCCTTTGGTTTTGAACAGAAAAAAAGCCCATATTTGGTATATTGATGATCAAATGCCTAACTGTCCACCATAACACGGCCAATTTGAAGGAATGGATTTATTTGCTGCTTACCAATTCAGTAGACTCACTTTTAATTATTGAAGCTATGCTTTGATGGTTTGAACTTTTTTGTTTCTATCAGACAAGATATATTAAGAATAGGGGGGGGGGGGGGCAAATTAGAGCAGATTCTTTAAATAACATTTATTTTTGAAAAAAGTTGAAGCTTATTTTAAATGAAAACCCTAAATGTCGTACTTGTCTCTTATTTATTGTGATGACTTCTGGCTAGCTTTAACCATCGTTGTAACCAATGCAAATCAAATATTTGAAATTTCATATATATGGCAATACTCTCCATCAAGTCACAAAAACAAAACCACCAATGAAAATGAGACCCTCTAATATTGTCCATGAGTAGTGGATGCAGCTAGACAAACCCTAAAAAAAAATCAGGACTCTTAAACTGAAATATCATTGTTGGGTGGACCGGCCATTTAGGCTTTGGCCATGATGGCATAATTTGAGTTTGTTGGCCCATGGATTGATCGTGTTAAAGAGCTGATTTGAGAATGTACTATAAATGTAGGACTCTCTTGACAATAATTGATCAGATGCCATACTGTTGAGACTTTTGCTATTGAACAACAGTTGAACAGCCTGGATGGCATCAGGATCAATGCATTCTTAAAAAAATCTTACTGACAGCATGAATTGAGACTTCTGGTTGGTTCCTTTTTCTAACCGTAGTGTGCACCAGTTAAAACAAACATACTCCAAGTTTCCCTATATTTAGGGCACTAACATTTTGTGGGACAGAATTTATTTAGACCAAGTCAGCTATTGTATTTATGTGTAACAGTAAAAGGGGTAGTTTATATGAGGCATATAAATATATGAGTAGCTCTGCTTGTGTTGTGTCATTTGTAGAGATGGGTGTACTGTAGGATTTGGTTGCCTACGGGAAAGGGGCAAGCCTGTATGCCTTGCACAAGTTTTCAGAAATCTTGCAGTGACCACTACAGAACTGTAGTATAAAGATTCTGATTTATAAAACCAGAGGCAGGAACAACACACAGTCACGAACCCTATCAATCCTTCCAAGGTTTGATCAAAAGCTACTTTATCCCCTCCCATTCTACTCAAACATTAACCACATCTGTTTGATCAGCAAGCCATTCTCACTTCAACTTATTTTTTTTTTTTTGCTTGTAGGCTCATGATCAATAAACTCTAAGAGGTCAAACCTGTTTTATGTCTTAAGCCATCAGGTGACCTTTACTGGAGACAATGACATCACTTTCCAATAAAGAAGAATCCAAATGTGTGTCCATTTTACACACAGATTTCAATGGCAGTTGCCAGCAGCATCTGAGCTTTGCTCTTGTCCTGTCGACCATCTGTCCTGCCAGAGGCAGCAGTTGGCTGGCCTGGATCTGGCAGGGAGTGTGGTACACGAGGTGAAGAACCTCCCTCCGTGAGTATTGTCCTCTTGAGAGGAGTAGGGTTGTCATGCCGCTGGGGCACAGGTGGTAGCTTTTCTCCTGGCTGCTTGCGTGTTCGGTAGGAAGGTCTACGTCTAGCTTCTGAGAGTAAGTCATACTTGATGTAGTAGAAAACCTCCTTGACCGGGCTCCTTTTTTCTGACTCTAATGCAAGAAGCCTTTGGAACATTCGTAGTGCGTTATCTGAAAACCGTCGCCACTGGGACGGAAGACCGGGCAGACGACCCTTCTGCCAGTGTACAAACTCCTCAAAGAAGGCATCTCCCGGTGAGGCTGACTCCCAGGGAAAGTTTCCAGTGAGGACACAGAAGATAAGTACCCCAAAGGCCCAGACGTCCAAACTAGTCTCTACTGGAAAACCTTCTGATCGGCCAGCTTGGCACACTTCAGGGGCTGTGTATGGGATAGTGCCACTCACTCGTTTTACACGGCAGCCCACTTTACGAGTCATGCCAAAGTCAGCCAGCTTAACCCGCCGACATTCACGGTCAAAGAGAAGGACATTCTCTGGTTTGATATCACGGTGAACCAGACTCTTGCTGTGCATAAAGTCCAAAGCCAGTCCAAGTTGTTGTACGCATCGCTTCACCATGTCTTCAGGGAGGCCGACCTGGAACAGTACAAAAATGGACAGTTACAGACCACAGATCAACAAAAACACTAGGCAAGGTAAGCTAAACAGGACACAAGCCACTATCAAGCTTTTCAGGTTAATAAAGATAAAAGTGGGCATTTTATGGTTCTTTCTTTTAGGCCAACATTTAGAGCTGGATTGTCCTCAATTCAGATACTCACCTGCCCAGCGGATCAAGCATTGTTATGCTGTGTCACAGCCTGTGTTTCTGTCCACCATCCTTGCTCTGATGTCATCGGGTACTGTGTGCCTCTTCCTGGTTCAGGCAGCCTGGCCCCTGATGATGCACACCCGGCCCACCCTCCTCCACCTCCTGTGAATGGAAAGTGAAGCATTCTGGGGTACGTGATACATATCCTAGGAGACTTCACAGTGCTGGAGGCATCATTCTCCCCTGGGCAAGACTGGTGGCATGCAAAAAGCATGAAAAAAGTAATCAAACACAGAAGATAAAAATGTTGATTTCATATTGGGGGCGAGTGCAAGCATGCCCAGTGCATCCACAACAGGAAGTTCTGGTTTACTACAGGAGAGAAAGCCCCATGTTTGAAGAAGATCTCCAGCTAGTAGGAAACCCCCGCCCTGTCAAATTGTTTTTTGTTTTTACTCAACTTTAATTTTTTTTCTTTTGCACTCCGCTGGCTTTGGATGTCTGAAGCAGACCACTTTGCGTAGCTTTTTTCTTTTTTTTTTTAAGCAGCAGTGTGGCTGCAGTATAGCCATACCAGTGCTTTTTAAATATATCCCTAAAGCCATAGATGGTTCAAATCTCGGCCAGTTCAGCAGGGACCGGCCGAGATTCTAACCATCTATGGGTAGGCTGATTGTACCCAAGTCGATCCATCAATCAACTTGGGTACAACCAGCATGTCAGATTTCTAGCATGCAATTATTGCCAGCGGCTATAACTGCTAGCAATAATCATTGTGATATCCCAGTGGGGATGGCTCCCCGCTTCCCCCACCAGAAGAACACAATAGCTTCACGGGTGGTTGACTGTGTTGATGGGGGAATCAAGCAATTTTCTTTCCTGCAACCTGTTGTTGCAGGAAAGAAAATCGCATAATCTATGGCCTGCTTTAGTTTTTTTTTTTTTGCAGTATTCCGTGGACAGCATCAGCTATTCACTGAATAGTTTTCCATTTTCCACAGAGGTATTTTCTAATGCTTACATCACCCAAATACTACTAGCTCCAACTGGTGCCATAACTAGCAAAGAAAAAAAAAACGTAATTGACTGTTTAAAAGAAAATACATGAAACAAAGCAGCATGGCGCTTCGGCTATGGGGAGGTGTCATGCTGGCTACATCTGAATGCACACCCAGCCAACCAGAGAGGCTTATGAGGAATATCATGTGATCCAGAATGACTGATCTCACCTGTGGTGGAATAATATCAAAGAGGTCCCCAGCTGGAGCGTACTCCTGAGCGAAGACGTAGCAGTCCTCCGTCTGGAAGAGGACATGAAAGGCTCTTATAATGAAAGGGCTACAGGAAAGAGCACTGGTCACACTGAACTCCCTCAGGAAACTCTTCAACTTGGTCTTGTTCTTGTTGACAAATTTTAAAGCCATCTTGTTACCTGATAATGAAGACAGATATTAAAATGAAAACCATAACTGACTGACATTTAGGGCTCATTTACACTTGCTTCGGCTTCAACACACATTAATGGCTAGTTTACACTTGCTTCAAAACAAAGTTTTAGACAGGCTTTGTTAAAGCTCTCTGAACACTAGCCAAAGCCCCCTTTACTAAATAAAATGGTTAGCTTACAGTCCTGTTTACACCTTGCTTTTGCTTTGCTTCGGCTTCGCTTCAAAAATTATACCCCATGTAGCTTTAGTGGTGCTTCAAAATGTCTTCAAAGCCTTCATAGGAGTCTGTGGCAAAGCTCGCTTGAAGCCCCACTGAAGCCTCATCGAAGCCCCACGAAGCCTCACCAAAGCCCCACCAAAGGCTCACTGAAGCCCCACCAAAGGCTCATCGAAGCCCCATGAAGCCTCACCAAAGCCCCACCAAAGCCCCACCAAAGGCTCATCGAAGCCCCACCAAAGCCTCATCAAAGCTCCACCAAAGCCTCATCAAAGCTCCACCAAAGCCTCATCGAAGCACCAAGCAAAAGCAAGGTGTAAACAGGACTGTAAGCTACCCGTTTTATGTAGTGACAGGGGCTTTGACTGACGTTCAGAGATCTTTAACAAAGCCTGTCTGAAGCCATGTTTTGAAGCAAGTGTAAACTAGCCCTAACTTTGCTACATCACTGTAGTTTACAACCAACTGCCATTTTTTACATATATACTATTCTTACCTTTTTTCAATTATGGTTGTAAGTAGACTGCCTGTGCAGTAAACATTGGCACAGCTGCTTGTAGTCTCCGTTAGGTAAGAGTGCGAGAGTGTGACAGTGTATGAGAACAATCGGGAGACAAGGGGAGACGTTGTCACCTTATAACTGGAAGTTCCTGATGAAAGCAACCTCATTGAAGGATAACCCCTTAATACTGACCACACACATGTGTGTCAGCATGGTGGTAGGCTGTAACGCAAAGCTGCCACATATATGTGTACAGCCAACATCCCTTGCTTGTGCTTAGTGCCCCCAGCATAGTGATCACTCTGTCACCAAGAGTTCCTGGTCACTGCTTATGGTCAGGAACTGGAGGGGTGGGCTCCCAATCATGTGATCATGGTGACAGCCAGGGCTTTTTTTCAGGGGGAACTTGGTGGAACTCTCCACTCCTCTGGCTCAGATCCTTGGGGGTGGGATGCTCACCACAATCACTTGTAAACACGGAAGTCCGGTTTCTGTGTTTACAAGCGACAGCTCTGCGCTCTGTATGTGACCCACCCTAAACTCTGTATGTAATGCAATGCTGGTATTTAATGCCCCTTTAAGACCCTCCTACTGTTTGTGAAATTTGACTGACCACACCCACTATTTGATGTGATTTGGAGGGTGTGTGTAGGGGGAGGGGTTTTGAGGGGTCGTGATTGAGTTCCAGCACCTATTGTTTGAGAAAAAAATCCCTGGTGACAGCCAATCACAGCAATCACATGATCAAGAAGCCCTTGTATTGCCAATCACAAGTGTTTGAATTGCGAGCTTACGCCAGCTGGAAAGGGTTAGTAAAGTTTATATGAGATGTTCATGATTGGGTTTACAAATACTTTTAGGAGCTTATCTGTCAAACGCTACCCAATACAACACTACTCCAGTACAGTTTGGGGGATTCTGACATTAACGTACATTTAAACAATTAACAAAATGCAGATATGTAGCCCTACAATCCATTCTGTTTTCCTTTCCTCTCTGGTATGTATTATATTCTATATTACCAAAAGTATTGGGACACCTGCCTTTACACGCACATGAACTTTAATGGCATCCCAGTCTTAGTCCAAAGGGTTCAGGTATTGAATTGGCCCACCCTTTGCAATTATAGCAGCTTCAACTCTTCTGGGAAGGATGTCCACAAGGTTTAGGAGTGTGTCTATGGGAATGTTTGACCATTCTTCCAGAAGCGCATTCGTAAAGGTCAGCCACTCATGTTGGATGAGAAGGCCTGGCTCGCAGTCTGCACTCTAATTCACCCCAAAGGTGTTCTATCGGGTTGAGGTCAGGACTCTGTGCAGGCCAGTCAAATTCCTCCACCCCAAACTCACTCATCCGTGTCTTTATGGACCGTGGTTTGTGCACTGGTCCAAATCATTTGGTGGATTATGGTGTGAGGTTGTTATTCAGGGGTTGGGCTTGGCCCCTTAGTTTCAGTGAAGGGAACTCTTAAGGCGTCAGCATACCAAGACATTTTGGACAATTTCATGCTCCCAACTTTGTGGGAATAGTTTGGGGATGGCTCCCTCCTGTTCCAACATGACTGTACACCAGTTCACAAATAAGGTGCATAAATACAAGAATCACAAACAGGCCTCTGGAAGAATGGTCAAACATTCCCATAGACATAGACTAAACCTTGCAGACAGCCGTCCGAGAGCAGTTGAAGCTGTTATAGCTGCAGAGGGTGGGCCAATTCAATATTGAACCCTATGGACTAAGCCTGGGATGCCAATAAAGTTCATGTGCGTGTAAAGGCAGGCGCCCCAATGGTCTTGGTAATATAGTGTATATCATAATGATTTAGAGGAACTGTATGGATTTGTAGTGTTAATGTTAGGAGAGCACCACTAAGCAATAATTGTATCTAAAATGGCAACATAACATAACCCCACTGGTATTTCACACAAACCCCCTTTAAAAGTGTATCCAAAGGCAAAACTTTTTTTTTTTAGTTTTAGATGGGTTGGGGAAGGATTTGATCTTCTGTGAATTTTTTATTGCTGTCTGTGTGCCCGCTGGGGAACCATCTTCATTTGTTCTGTTGACTATATTCACCAAGAAGAGAAAACAAAGGGAAAACTGAAGTTTGAAAGTTGTCACTAGAGTAGAAGGTAGAGTGAATTCATCTTATGCAGAATAACGGTGAAAGTGAGGGGTGAGCAAATCCACCTGGGTTTAGTTCGTAATCTCTGCACTGAACCCAACTGTAGTCCAGCCTTTCTCAACCGGGGTGCCGTGGCATCTTGGTAGAAAAAAGGCATTTAGAACAGACTTAGCTCCCACTCCTCTGCCAAACTGTACACATTGGCACAGGAGGAGCTCGGCAAGAACAGTGATAAGCAGTCAGAAAAGTGAAAGCATTGAAAGAGGGGGGCAGCTTCCGGAGTCCTGAGCTCTGCGCTTTCCCCTACAGTGCAGTACCCGGAGTTCAGGTACAGTACTGATGGCTTTTTAAAAAGGTGTGTGTATGTATGTTTATATATATGTGTGTGTGTGTGTGTGTATGTATGTTACTTTTAAACTTGACCCCTATTTCTGTATGATAAGAACTGCTTTTTAGGGCTCATTCATAAAAGCGTCTCCTATGAGAAGAGATCTGGTCCTTTGACAGGTGCTGAAGAGGTTATATGTCACCTTCTCAATGCCTGTTTTATCCCCCTTAAAGCAGCATGACCGTGCTGCAACTGCACCAGCTGCAGCCATAGCATGCGTATGACCCTGGCTGATGCCTCTTCAGCAAAAGGGGGAGCAGTTGGGGTAGTAAAAATTGTCTCAACTACAAAGTTTTACCACCCCACCCCTCCAAACCTCACGTGTGAACGAGCATTTGGTACACATTTGTGCAGCTGCTTGCTGCGTGAAGGGCAGCCCATTTATTTCAATGGTCTGTCCTACCCAGAGAAATGCAGAAAGAGAGGTTCCCGAACCCTTTTTTAAAAGCATTTTCCAATGTGTGGGGGTACCATTAATAATTATTGGCACCCCTACGCTTCTGCTATACATCAGTGCGTTTGTCTGTGTGTCAGGAACACAATTTTGTGCACGTTCCCCGACACGCAGTAATATGAACCAAGCCTTAGACTGGGGTGCCTCGGGCTGAAAATACTTTTCGAGAGGCCCTTACTGGAAAATGGTTGGGAAACACTGCTGAAGTCTAAATCCTGGTACATACTGAGATCAACCGCTGTGTTGAACGAAAAAAACTGACAACTCCAGTCGGGGCCGCTATACTAACAGTCCCCTGCTGAGCTGTTGCGTTCAGACAGGGGGACGCACCCTTCCCCCCGCCAGAACACTCCGATCAGTGCACTCAACCTTTGGCTGGGAGCGCTGATTGAGAGTGGGCTGGCTTCTGTCGGTTTGGCTGACATACACGCGGTTCGAAGGTTGGCCCTTTTTTTATTGAACTGGTCGATGTCTCCTGACATTCGGCCCTTGTGTACTAGACATAAGGATGCGGGGTAGATCTTGTTCATTCTGGCCATTTATACGGCTTATAAGCTATTGGCAAACAAAAAGTGTGGGAAGCTAGGTTTTGCCATGGGGGTTATGTACCAATGCCAAATTCCTAATCAGAATTTTCAGCTCTCCCTGTCAGATCCAACACACTGACAATCTTGTGGCTGCTGTGAGCCTGCTCTTTCATAGAAAGATTTCCAGGTTTTTCGGTCCTTCAAATTAATGGCTCTTCTAACCCGGAGCAAAGACTATGCACTGCATGATGTTCCTGGTGGCAAACCTGGTCTAAAGTTCCGAATTCGCAAACTTTGCGAATATCGGAGGTTCAAAGCAAGCCCATGGTGGAGGTAAACCTGAACCTCATCAATGGTGACAACTGTCTAAAATGGAAGTTTCCTCACTTTGGGAAGATTTCCTCTAATTTCCTGTTGCTTCTCCAGATTTTCTAGATGTCGTATTCCTCTGTAGGAAGAGCTTGTTGGCCAACACAGAGAAATCCAACTCAATGGACAATCTATCTGCAAGTGGAACCCTATCCTTGTATCTTCCTGTAAAATGGGTAAACACACATGAACACCTATTCCATATTGACTACTGTACCCAGTAGGTTTGAGGACTGGCAGGTGTCTCATCAGCATCTTTCACATGAGATGTCCTTGGAATACGAAGGCTGCAGTTGTCCAACCAAAATAAGTAGACCTACACACCGCCAGTTTTGCATGTGCATAGTATACATTAATCTTCCAGTGAACCTTTCGCCCTTAAATTGCCCTTACCTGTACTCTTGTGGGACACGAGCTCCACTCTGCCATAAGTTCCCTTCCCCAGTTCCCGTATGAATTCATAGTGCTTCTGTACTTCACCCCCGGACAAGCTTCGGATGGCTAAAGCCTGCATATCTTCCGTAATCACAGGGACACCACAGCAGCCCAGCTTCCGAGTCGGTTCCTGGTCCACCGAGCCGGCACTCATGTTTACACTGCATGGAAACACACACAGACCTTGCTGTAATAATCAGGAATACTGGAATTTATTTATTACAAGTATTTATATAGTGCCAAAACTTTACACATATTGTACATTCACATCAGTCCCTACCCATAAGGAGCTTACAATCTAAGGTACATATCTCACATGCGTACATACGCACACATACCTCCCAACATTTTGAGATGGGAATGAAGGACACCTACTAACAAATGTATGTAGGCATAGGACACGCCCCCTGCCACACCCCCTTATAGGAGAATTACCGTAACCAAAAAAAAAGGTTAATTAAATCCACAAGGACTTTTTTTACCACTATTATTCCTTTATATTGGCTTTTAAAATGTACAGATGCAGCAATTTATAATTTGGATGAAAGGTTTAACACTGGGAAACACTTTTTGAAAGATAAAAAGTGCATTTTATATACAACTATATAGATCAGACCAAAATGAGGGACAACTGAGGTGGAATGAGGGACATTGCTCCAAATCAGGGACAGTTGGCAGCTATGCACACACACACACTGGGGCCAATTTAAACAGAAGTCAAGTAACCTATAAGCATGTCTTTGGAGTTTTTAAGCAAACTGGAGAACCCACACAAGTTTGGGGAGAACATGCAAATGTCAAGCAGGTTGTGTCATAATTGGGATTCAAACCAACAATTCCAGTGCTGCAAGGCAGAAGTGCTATCCACTAAGCCACTGTGCTGCCTGTACATAGTATCATAAAGAGATACATGTACAACTTAAGCATTAGACAAATGTCCTTAGCTGAACTAAGGAAAAATGAAAAAATTACCAATAAGACATAACTGGCCACACAGGTTTACACATTATTTAGCAAGTAAAACAGATTCCATACTGTATGTATTTCGCTGCTTGGCCAGAGTGCTGTCAATTTTTTTCTAGGTTTGTTACTTCAAGGAAAGACTGTAGCCTTAAATTCCAAAGAACAGAAACTGCCAGACACTCATGGCTTTAATCTTCTTTATTGCTAAATGTCACAGGATTATAAAAATATCAAGAAAAACAACCATTACTTATGTGGTTTGCGCTCTTTGTTAGGGTGTTAAATGTCCTAAAACCTGTTTATCCGCTTGCCGACCATTATACTGCATATATACGGTGGCAAGACGGCTCTCCTGTGCAAAATCACGTACCTGTGCATGATTCTGCACCGCCAGGTCTGGGGCACACACGCGTGTCGGGGGCGACCTGCTCCTGCTGTGATTGGACACAGCAGAAGCCAGTCAGTGGGTCCAGCGGACGGGATCGGGACTCGCCAATCATTCGAGACATAGGCAGAACAGTGGTCTGTCTATGTAAACAAGGCCTATCACCATTATGTCAGAAGGGAAGGTTGTACAAGCACCCCTCACACATTTAGCAAGCACTCCCTAGGCACACATTGTCATTAGTACAGAGTGACAGTGCATATTTTTAGCACTGATCACTATAATAATGTCACTGGTCCCCAAAAAGTGTCACTTAGTGTCCGCCGCAATGTCGCAGTCCCGCTATAGGTCGCTGATTGCTGCCATTACTAGTAAATAAAAAAATAAATAAAAATTCCTTAAATTTATCCCACAGTTTGTAGACGCTATAACTTTTGCACAAACCAATCAATATAAGCTTATTGGGATTTTTTTTTTTTTACCAAAAACATGTAGCAGAATACATATTAGCCTAAATTAATGAAGAAATTTGATTTTTTTTTTATTTGCTATGTTTTATGCTGCGTAAATTAATGGCGCTATATAAGTACCTTAAATAAATAAATAAATAAAATAAATAGCAGAAAGTAAAAAATATTTTTTTTTTTTCAAAATAGATTTTTTTGTTTATAGTACAAAAAAAATAAAAACCACAGAGGTGATCAAATATCACCAAAAAAAAGCTCTTTTTGTGGGGGAACAAAGGACACAAATTTTATTTGGGTACAGCGTCGCACGACCGCACAATTGTCAGTTAAAATAACGCAGTGCCGTATTGCAAAAAATGGCCTGGTCATGAAGGCGGGTAAACCTTCCAGGGGACAAGTTGTTAATGCTTTTTTAGATATAGAGAATCTGTTTAATGTAAATTATCAGTGATGATTAATGCTTTAAAAATGGGATATGAACACAACAATGTTAAAGTAGTTCTATGGTCACAGCATACACTTTCATTTTATAACATCAGCATTGCATAAGCAATACAAAAAATGTTATATTGACAATCCAATATAATTTTACTTGAAAAATGTCCTTTCCTGTTGTGAGTTCTGCCTGGATTTCCTGCATGCGTTGCAGCGTTTCTCCTCTGATGTTTACTTTCAATGTCCAAGGACTACATATCCCATGGTACCTTCCTTGCTGCCTGCTAGCAGTGGTTCCTGTACTGACTCCGCCTCCTGAAACTCCTCCTCTCAGCAGCTCTGTAGTTCAGAAGGCAGGCTCTGTGAAATATGTGACACAGCAGTGCTTACCCACAAGGCATAGTGACTACGTGTCACAGAACTCAAAGAAAATAAACGCAAGGAGATCTTCACAAAGTAAGTTCCCCAAGTTCAAATTAATAGGAGGAGGCTAGAATTAACTTATATACAATATGGAAATTAATATATGATTTTACATTTTGACCATACATGCACTTTAAGATTTGTTGTCTTATGGGGGAACATTCAGAAATGTTATATACCTCAGCAACACCCTAGGCACAGCCTCGTAGCTGCATGCCTGTGAAATCATTGAAGACCATGCTGCCGGTGACTGCTAGTCTTATGAGATTTGGTGATGTCATCACTGTACTGCTCACCATTCTCCTTGCTGGAGAGGAAGTGGTACCTCAGGACCTGCAGTCAGAGGTGTATCTACTGTGAGGCAAACAAGGCGTTTGCCTTGGACAGCATTTTACAGGGGGTTGGCACCACCCCCCAGGCAGAAGGGATGCTAACAAGGACTGTAGAAAACGGGCGGACTGGGCCGCCATTCTGATGCCCTAAAAAAGGCTGCCGCAGACAGTGCCATTTTACAAACCGATAGTATTATTCCCAGCCAGCCGAGACCTGTAGCTTGCTCCACCTCCGCCACTGGCTCTACTGCCCACTGGTTGCTAGGGCCGCGACACCTGTCTTCTAGCAACCAGTGAGGTCACATCCTGCCCTGATGCAGAGTGAGGCCCCAGCATTCAAAGCGGAAGAGGATTTACCTAATTCCTCCTTCGCTGCTCCGCACCTAGTGCTTTAACTCCACCTACCTTCTCCATCTTCTCCAGCAGCATGGCATGCTCGGAGGGAAGGTAAGGGAAAGGAGACTGCCAGGATTCAGTTGAGAGTAACTCTGAGATGAGGCCCGGAGCCGGGGATGGATTGGAACCGTGTGTTTTAGGAGGGAGCCAGACACTTGTAGTCCTTCACTTTTGTAGGTTTGTGGCCCCCCAAAAGTGAAGGACTACAGGTCCCAGCAAGAGCCCCTAAATATCTCTTAAGATAATATATACAACATTTGTAATGGTACATAAAACAACAAAATATATGCTTCCTGCTTCCACTGTCTATGTTCGGGGACAAGCACCCGTATGGAATGTGTGCATTCCATACGGGTAAAACATGGGCCTGCACACACATGTGTGCTTAACCACTTGCTTACAGGGCACTTAAACCCCCCTCCTATCCAGACCAATTTTCAGCTTTCAGCGCTGACGCACTTTGAACGACAATTGCGCGATCATACAACACTGTACTCAAATGAAATTTTTATCGTTTTTTTCCCCACAAATAGAGCTTTCCTTTGGTGGTATTTGATCACCTCTGCGGTTTTTATTTTTTGTTAAAAAAATGTAAAAAGACCGAATTTAAAAAAAAAAAAAATTTTTTTTTAAATATTTTGTTATACAATTTTAAAAAGGGTAATTTATCTCCTTCATTGATGTACGCTGATGAGGCGGCACTGGTGGGCACTGATAGGTGGGAGTGATGGGCACTGATGGGTGGCAGTGATGGGCACTGATGGGTGGCAGTGATGGGCACTGATCTGGTACATTGATAGGCAACACTGCTAGGTGGTACTGATTGGCACCACTGGTGGGCATTGATAGGTGACACTTGTAGGCATTGATAGTTGGCACTCATGGGCATTGATACGTGGCATTGGTGGGCACTGTGGGCACTGTCAGGTGGCAATGTCAGGTGGCACTGGCAGGGGGTACTGGTGGCACAATTGAGGCATTATTGCCTCCTCCTCATCGGGACCGATGTCCCTTGCTAATGAGCTGGTGATCGGCTTTTTTTTCTCCTCGCACTGTCAGCGCGAGGAGAAAGAAAAAACGAGCACAGAGCTTTTGTTTTGATCATGTGATCAGCTGTCATTTGCTGACAGCTGATCACATGGTAAGGGGCCGGGACCGGCCCCTTACTTGGATCGGTGATCAGCCGAGTCTCAGTGACTCGGTGATCACATCGCGCTCGGTGCGCGCCCTGCAGGGCGCGCGCAGGGTGCGTGCACAGGGAAGGCCGTCATAATGACGGCCTCCCGGGAATTAAGCTCTGCGCTGTAGCCGTCATTCGGCTATAGCGCAGATATCAAGCGGTTAAAGTGGAATTTCAGCATTGGTTATTTTTAATCCTCATGCTGCTAGCATTAGTATATAGATAGGAAAGTATATCATATTTACTGTTTTTTTTTTTTACATTTCTTCAGTTACTTCCTGGTTTCTTGCCAAGGCAAATTATGTCATACATCCCAGGAGGGGAGGATAGGAGGAGGGGTTTTCTCAGCTAAGCAAACTCCCCCGCATGCATGATTGAGCTAAGGGCAAATGGATTCCAGGAAGTAAATGCTACATGAATCATTTGCCCTTACTTAAAGTGATTGTAAAGGATAGTGTTTTATTTTTTTTAAATAACAAACACATCATACTTACCTCCACTGTGCAGCTTGTTTTGCACAGAGTGGCCCCAAACATCCTCTTCTGGGGTCCCCCGCTGCTCCTCCCCGCAACAGATAACCCCCTAGGAGAAGCGCTCTACCGAGGGGGTTGCCTTGCAGGCGCGCTCCCGAGTCCAGCATTTGCATCCACAGACACAAATGCCGGACTCAGCCCAGCCCCCCGATGCCCACGTCATTGGATTTGACTGACAGCAGCGGGAGCCAATGGCTACGCTGCTATCAATCTATCCAATCAAGAGCCAGGACCCCGTGGAGAGTGGGACAGTGCGTTCCTACCGAGGAGATGAAGGGGCTCAGGTAAGTAAAACGGGGGGTTGGGGGTTGGGGGGGGGGGGGGGGCGGTGACTGCCAGGTGTTTTTTCATAGGATGCATTAAGGTGAAAAAACACGAGGGTTTACAACACCTTTAAGATGGCCACAGTCAGAAATGCTAGGGGGTTGTTTTATGAAGTGATTTCTCAACAAAGTAAAGTTTGGAGACATGGATAGATGGGGGAGTTTGCTTTGAATATTAAAAATGAGCTAAATTGTGTTTTTGGTTTGTGGTGCTCAGATAAAGTGAAGATCCGCCTTTAAATACACCCATGTGAACGAGGCCTTATATGAGTTCTAATCCTTTCACACTCAATCCAATCAATCTAACCCCAAAAAACTTTTGGGTTTATATTCTTTAATGCATAAAGTTTTGAAGATACAGAATTAGTATGACAGCTGTACTATTTACTTAAGAAGGTAAGACAAGTACTTGGACTCTGCAATCTACACTGCAAGTGTTGCTGCTTTTGCTGTCGGCACAAATGGACCTGGCAATAGAAGTGCTTCACTACTGCCAGTCTTAGATTACTTTGGAGAATAGTTTCTGAGAGACATCTGCTCTTCTTCTTCCATGGCCTTTGGCATCAGTGCCTTGTGGGAGAGGGAGGCCTGCTAATCCCATGACCAGCAAGCTGGTAGATTATCATACAAAACAGATGATCACACGGTAACACCTGATACACTAATGACTGGAAGGCTTGTCTAGTAATGTCTTTTTGGTTGACTGATCCCTTTAAGGCACTGTTACTTGAGATGCCCTCTAACAGCTTTACGAGGTTAAATTCTTCTAAATGATCTGTCTTGATGTGCAAACCTGGGAACTTTTGGAGAAACGTGGGGCTGAGATCCAGCAGTGAGAGAGTCTTTAAAGGGTGTGGTTTGACAGTAACAGGCCATTACAAGAGGGTCAAATTACGGTAATATGATTCCAAAAACAAAGAGCATAAATGGGTAATCATGACAATACATGGGTAACAAATGGGCAATCATGAGAATACATGGGCAATGCTATCAATACACACATGTTAAAGCAGAAGTCCAGTCATTGTAGCCCAGGCAGTCACCACCCTTTTCAGGCACTCTAGCAGCAGTTTTCCATCTTCTTCTCTTTATACACATTCTTTATGTGGCTAGAAGAAGATACTCATAGCTAGAAACTCTCCGGCTTGGCCTAGTTTGATTACCTAGCCTCCAGGCTGCTGGGAGTTTCTTCAGATATAGCCACCAATTGGCTGACACCTGCATCACTATTCCATTTAGCCAGCAGCTGCAGTGGCATGCCGGCACTACAGGGGAGTAGAGAGGCAGGGGGGGTGCGGACTGTGCTCTGTCCTTCCCACATTTTGCCACAATGCGCTGTGTGCAGCTATTGACCTCTTCAGTTTGCCATGGCATGCGAAATGCTGGTGCTATCTCTGCATTCTGCCATGTGCAGTGATTTTAGAATCACACCCAGGACCATATGCCTGCCTAGAGTCTCAGGCTCACTGTTTTCTAAAAATTCCCAGTTATAGCGATCCTGGGGGAGAAATCATTGCTACACCTCTTCCTAGCTACTCTTTCATAGAGTTGACTTTCTTCCCGGCCAGCCTTATACTCCAGTTACAGGGAACTTTCAGCATACCACAAGTCCAGGCATGTAAAATAGCTGAAGGCCCTGGCCTAATACCAAAGAATTCCCAGTTATTGCTATTGCTAACCTGTGCAAAATAATGGAAAGCCTGAAAACATGACCTGTTGGGGCGCCTTGAGGACTGAGGTTGAGAAACACTGGTCTAGAGCAGCGGTCGCCAACCAGTGGTCCATGGACCACTGATGGTCCATGAGAAAATTTTGGTGGTCCCCAGGGGTTCTGCCACAAATCAACATTATGACAGATGTATACCGCCCAATGTTGTTTCCAGTGTTGTTCTCAATATGCGCTGACGGTCAATACTCAGTCAATATAAATAATATCTTTTTATAGAGATCCTTAAACACTTCATTACCAGACCCTTTCACAGGGCCAACTTTAATATTGATTGAACCCTGGGCAAACATTTTCTTGGGCCCTTCCGAATACACTTATCAACTATTTTCTGGCAGTGTGGGCCCGCGGCAGCTGCTCCTTTTGCCCTGCATTAAAGATGGCCCTGCCCTTTCACCCCCTTCCTGCCCAGACAAATTTTCAGCTTTTAGCGCTGTCACACTTTGAATGACAATTACTCATTATTTAGGTTATGCAACACTGCACCCAAATTTCATTTTTATAATTTTTGTGAGACAGATAGAGCTTTCTTTTGGTGGTATGTAAACACCACTGGGGTTTTAATTGTTTTGCTTTAAAAAATAAAAAATTATGAAAAAAAAAATTACTTAGTTTCTATTATAAAATTTTGCAAATAAATAACCTTACTTCATAAATTTAGGACAGAATGTATTCAATAAACCCAAACCAGTGAAAGTTATAGAGTCTACTATGGTATATATATATGAAAATTAATCATTCCTGATGTACTGATGACTTAATCTAATTTATTGAAGCCCTAGAATGCCAGGACAGTACAAATCCCCCCCCTAAATGATCCTTTTTTGGAAAGTAGACACCCTCGGGTATTTATTAAGGGACATGGTGAGCTTTTTAAAGTTGTAAATTTTTGTCACAGTTTTTTGGCAACTGAAGACATTTTTCACCAACAACGGGGCGCTATTACTTCTACTTACACCAATGATGGGGCATAATTCCTCCCACTGATATAAATGATGGAACACTATTCCTCCCATTGACACCAAAGATGGGGTACTATTCATCCCACTAGTACTACCGATGGGGCACTATTCCTCCCATTAACACTGACGATGAGGCACTTTTCCTCCCACTGACACCAATATTGGGCTCTATTCCTTTCGCTATTGAAGGGGAACTATTCCTCCTTCTACTGACCACAGGCACTATGTAATTGTTTTATTTCCAGTGACCACAATGCCTGAGGCACTGATTACTCCCACTGACTGGGACATTTTTTACACCCACTGGCCACAGTCCGGCCCCCCTAAAGTCTGAAGGACAGTAAACTGCCCCTTTGTTTAGAAAGTTTGGAGACCCCTGGTCTAGATGGTGTTAGGTTTAGAATATACGAATGGTGGATATGCTAGGACTAGACATTTAAGACTAGTAGGACTCTTTTTGGAAATGCAACATTCCAAGCACAGACACCTTTACTAACACCTTTTTGTTATTTATCTGAATGGCTTTTGAAATGGCTCCTTGTAACATTACCACTTAGAACTGCAAGATATAAAAACGAATGTCAGGAGGAGTTAGGCAAGAGATGAGTCTATGTACTCAGAACACTGTCAATATACCAATCATACAGCTAATATATAGAGAATCTGGTTTCCCATCGATGTGCAGTGCCTGGGCACCGGCAGGCCTTCTGTCAATGTCTGACTGTGATTTCAGCGATGCAGACACGGGGTAATTGATGGAACACAGTGCTGGCTAATGCTCCACTTATTTTAATCAATTAGTCACTTTTATCCAGCCGGTGACCATTCCAGGCTTTTGCCAATGTTGTATAATGTATGCCCCCCTATGTCTACATTATGTTTTTTTGCATTTAAATTTGTTACCAAGATGGAGTGGTTAGGCAAACAGCAACGTACTACGTGCTCAAAGTAACAAGTTTTGCTGAATGTCAGACAATTCACAATGAGTGCAGCCATTTTGAATGTCTAGAGCTCCATTGTTGAAGTTTTGAATAGAGGGTGGCAAACTGATGATTTGGCATTTTTAGCATTCATAATATTCAGTACATGTTATGCTACAGAAAGCTGGAGACAATGCTGCCATACTACAGGAGGCTGTGGACATAAGGCTCATTGGAGACCGGAGATGTGCTACAAGAGACAGTTGGAGACATGGAGGACATGTTACCTGAGGCTGCTAGAGATCAGGACTGTAACGCAATGGTCCCACAGCATCTACTGACTACTGGGGTCCAAGGGCCACACAACAAGAAGGGTCATATGATTGGGCACCAAGATTTCCCTTTTATTAGAGAGATATGGGGCCTGCCATTGCTGACTCCCTTCTAAAAAGGCTAATTGTCTGACTACCATGCTAATATACTGCCTTGAATATGTTCTGAGTTACTGGCCCACAATACATAAGCAGATAAGGAAAGTCAGAGATAGGTCTGCATAATTGTTCTAGGCATTGAAGCCATAGGGTGAGCCTTAGAGCCACAAAACCAGTATTTCCAGTAGGAGGATAGAAGTGGAAACCTCCATGTTTCTGTTATGATTACTTTTCTTTAAGGCTGTGCGTTGAGGCAACTGTTTGTGAAACACGGGTTAACACATGGTAATAGGTGTACTGTTGTACCATTGATTTTGAGTGGCATCCTGATGCCAACGTACCTACATAACTGTTCATCATAGCACACATACAGTAAATTGTGATGCTCTGTGTTCCCAAAAATGCTACAGATGTTTTTTTTTTTTTTTGGGCTGCCCTAATGCTGCTCTCCTCAAAGCTTGAAAAGGCATGTATTAAAGCACGCATATGGGCCTTAAGACAATATATGCAGTCAATTATGTTTTTCTGCACTTACAATGCCATTCACTGCAAGGGCCCTGTTCACTCTGCATTGCTACCTTGAGGTGGGTTGCAGTGTGTTGAGCTCACTTGAAGTGACCATCCTTCTCTGCTGTGGTTTAAAGAAATGAATGAAATTTCACATTAAGGTATCAATAAAGTAAAAGAAAAAAATTAAATTAAAGGAAAAAAATAATAAAACAATGTCCCCAACCACTGGCACACAAAGGATTATTTCAGTGCGCAGAAAGTATGAACGGGCCCTTAGGCTGGGATCACACCTTTCCATTTGTGTTATTATGCATTTTTATGTGTGTTTTTATGCATGTTGATGTGTGTCTTCATCGGGTTATGCTGAGTTTGTTAGATCCTTTCAATCAAAAAACTGTTGAGTAAAAGTGAGGTTGCTAAGAAAGGGGTTGGTGACCGTGTGCTGGAATTTAGCTAAAAAACACATCATGTGTGTTTCCGTGTGCTGTCACTGTCATTAATAGGGCCTACAAGATGTGTTTATGCACTAGCAAACAGAGCAGCACTTTTGTGGCCAATGCATGTCATCGCAGCATGCAGTGGAGCTCCCAAGGATGTGCCCCCTGGGGGTGGCATCCCTGGGAAGCCATAAAAATATTATGGGTTTGGACCCCACTTAGCTTCACTGGCACTTGGTCACGTCACTTTTATTGAAAATGCTTCTTGGGCAGGCCTTTTGGCTAGCCTAGAGCAATTTCCATACTGGCCGCAAGACCTACCTTGTGTAATGCACTTGGCACTTTTTATTTATTTTTACCCACAAATTATTGCACAGGCACCCCCCACTGCACATGTGTTTTTTTTTCCAGATAGAAATTTATACATTTTTTTGCTGAATGTTACAGAGGCACAACAGAACCTTAACAGACATTAAGGCACATTGATCAGCAAGAAATATCATACAATATCAAAATCATCCATTACATGCACTATCAAGGCATAGACACATTGGCCAGGTACAGTAACAACAGTCCGGTAAGGAGGTAGGATCATCCCCAAGTCACAATATGCTAGGCAATACCAAGGAGGTCAGGAGAAAGTAAAGAAGAAGGGGTTTGGGAGAGAGAAGGGAGGAGAGGGGAAAAGGAAGAAGGAGAGAGCAAATTATGAAGACATCCAGTGTAGGATCCACAAAAGGAGAGCTCAATTGCATTATAATTGGGAACAATTGGAAAGGGGTCAACAGAATCGTTGACAGTGTTCGTAGTCAAATGGTAGGTAGCCTCTTAGCATTGATCCAGTTAGCCCAGTTTTGTTAAACTTTTTGGGCAGTTTCAACCAGCATATGTAAGGTATGATCCCCTTCAGCAAGATCATCCATCTGCCCGGGTGGGCATTGCACAAGAATTCCAATCCAAGAAGGATCTCCTTCCTTGCATGAAAGGGAGTGTAAAATATAAAAGGTTTTTCTATAGCAGGAGGTCTCAACATTATCTACAATGTCCAGTAAAAAAATAAAGGGGTCCAAGGGCAGCTTAAGTTCCCCTACTGTATTGATAGTTTGGGCCACCTCGAGCCAGTACTGTTGCATTTAAGGACAGTCCCACACCACATGGAAGGAAGGAACCAATTTCAACTCTGCATCGATGGCATGTAGCTGCCCTCAATGGATATATTCTAGACAGTCTGACAGGAGTGAAATATGTATAGTGTAAAAATTTAAGTTGTATGAACCTATACCTAATCAGAATTTCATTGGTCAAATACTGTTGTAGACATTTGTCTCAGTCTTCATCTGTTAATGAAAGGATTTCCACTTTCCAGCATTGGTAAAGTGTGGTCAGTGTAGGACTATCT